>NW_019091573.1:191512-297354 GCF_001949145.1 Acanthaster planci | reverse complement strand
CATCAATAAGTCCATTAAGAGAAAATCTTTTCCACCACGATGCGACCAGGCCTTATTTGGGAAACAGGTTGGGAATGATTTTTTTTGGGAATGACACATCATTATGCATAAATCAATGCAATCAATGAATGGCATCAAGCCATATTGCCTCATAGCTCATACTGCTTCTGTACAGTATACTTGAGAACATCTCTCTCAACCGATTCCACAGCATTATCCTTTATGTCGAGCCCAGTCCTTGGATGGCAGTTTCCCTGATTTGTGTAAGAGAGCAAGACCTGAAAATAACTGTCCATCAACAGGTGGCTATCCATCCTTGATAAGGAAGGTGATCAGGAACTGGAACTCTAAATTCTTTGGTTGTGGTGTGAGAGCCCAAGAAGAATCCAGGGCCCCTATAAATCCTGTGTAACTTTTTTTTTCAGCTGATGAAGACCGAGAATGTAAGCTGGAAAATGAGAAAATAGATAAATCATGTGAGATAATGCAACACACAGGAGGCTGTGACATAACCAGAGGGGGCAGTGGACCACCCCCACTCAGAACCCTGAGGGTAGACGGGCAATTGGGCATTGGTGTAAAGAACATTGCAGGGTGGGCTGCCTCTGTTGAATAAAATAAGGGCCGCTGGGCTGGATAAATTTACTGTTGAAAAAAAATTATCTTGGACAATTTCTTCCTCCATTCCCCTGAAATATCAAAAGTTTGCCTCTGACAGTTAATTACAATTACTGAGCAGTTGTTGCCTGAGCTAGTTTTAATTGAGACCAAGTCTACAACTGTAAAAGCCTCCCCCTTGCCCCAATTGAGATTTTGAAAATGATAAAATGGATTGCCCCGCCTACAGCGCCCCCCATCTTGGTAAACAAATAAGAGGTTTGCATACAATTTATCATCTATCTATGATAACATGAGATGCAAGATGTCAGGATTTAGTTCACTGTAGTTACCAGTACTTCAGGAATGGGAGGCACTTGCCACTAACTGTGAAAACCAATCAGACTTGATAAAAGGTGGTGACATTAGGGACCTGGCAACTACAAGGTCATAGTATTTTACTTTGCAGGCCTGATCAAGAAAGAGTTCCATACATGGATATCCTGTGCACAAGCCTACGGCACTTGCCTGAAAAATTCAAGTGTTTTCGAGGTAAATGCTTTAATGTTGTCATTACTAAATTTGACTTTAAGGACGTTATCACTTCTGATGGCTAGTAAACCACAAGGGAAAATTAATGAGGTGTGGATATGGAACTCTTACCCTTGATCAGTTGAGCATACAAATATAGTGTAGGGAAATATTTGCTCAATTTCACGTTACAGGCGTGTATCATAAATCAGGCCTATTATCTTACCTCAGTGACCTGGGATCAATGGATCAACATGCTCCATCTTGCAAACACCTCTTGACTGGTTGTTTTGTTTACACCACGACCATGACAAAATAATTTCACGGAGTGGGTGACGATCACAATCACATCAGATGCGTAGACTTTCCGCATTTGCAGATGGCTTCGTATTTTTTTTTCCACTGACAAAGACGTACTGTATGCTTCTTAAGGATATGACTAGTAGGAGCGATAAAACTACCAAACACTGCATTCGGTAGCTTTGCATGCAGCGCTCATCAACTTTAAATCACATTGCGAGCCTGTAAGTTGCACTGACCAGCTATGTGATAGCGCCCTCTTTTGATATTGGGTACGGGTGGTTGTGTCTGTGGTGCAACCGGAGTAGGCGGCAACCTGACTGTACACTCCTCCAACACCTATTGATATATTTACGCCAAAGGTTTTATGTGAGGTCTGCAAAAAGTAGGTTTTTGCTAGATTATAGCAACTATCTACTCCAAAATGTGAATTAAAGGGAAGCAATTGCCATCAGAACTGTCTAAATTAGGGTGATCTCAAATTGAAGATTTTTTCATTATTGTTGACCATTAGAAAACAAAAGTGGGAAGAGCTGACAAAGATTTTATTTTGTATTATTGTAGATGTATATCTAAACCATATTTTAGCCAAGTTTTGTTACCGTCAGCCCTGAACTAATTAACCCCTTTGAGTTGGGAAACTGATAGAGCTGCCATAAAAATTGAGATCCTCATCCCGCTTTTCAGCTATTATTCTCGGCCCACGCTCGAGCAAACACGGTGAAAGAAGACAGACCCTGGCTCTTGTAAATATGGTAATTGGTCTTTGTGCATAGCCCAGAAATGAAAAGACCGAATTTGTATCATAATCACCAGCTTCACAGTAGTCCCCACTTTGAAAAGAGGCAATGGGAATGCGGAAGCATGAGTAGAGCCACATGCCACCGAACAATGAGCCTTTTCACGGTGTAATTCAAAGCACGCAGAGCACACAGGGCCACAAACTGAAAAATTGCGGTTTGGCAGGTGGCCTTCATGGCCAAGCGAGCCTGGAATTCTCTGAGTCGGCTTTCAGAAAAAAGTTACGGAATGCCTGAGCATATCCTCATCAGCGTCACAAGTTCAGAAATGTATTCATCTATGAGAAGAAACAGTGTTGTAATTGCCTACTATTTTGTCTGCATGAAAAGCCATACTACACTACAGCAATAATATAATCATACCACCTGCACCTGCTTGTGCAATGGTACATGTATACTGAATGGTGAATATTGAATGGTCATCATCTATACATCGAATATTCCAATTGAAATACGATTGATTACTCAACAATCAGGTGACAAGGGACAATACAAGTTAATTAATAGATGTATAAAGTGCATATTCCATACTCTCTAAATCCAACACAGTGAAAAATTACTCTCAAAAGAGTGTGTTTCTTCTAAAACCACTTGGGAAGACTGAAACCACTCTGAAGAGTGAAAACCACTTCAAGAGTGAAAACCTCTCCAAGAGTGAAAACCACTCCAAAGTGAAAACCACTCTTAAAGTAGAGCTATAGATGTGACAACTCTTTTTGAGTAGTCACTTATTCTGTCTCCTTGAACGAATATAAATTTCACTCTTTTGGAGTGGTTTCACACTTTTTAGAGTGATTTTTACTCTTTTAGTGTGAATTATAAGGGACCAACTCTTTTTGAGAGGAGGTTTTTCAATCTTTTACATTTAGAAAGTATATTCATGTTCAAATGCACTGTACAATGAAGACAATGTGGTTCAGCCGAAGACATATAAGGTCGCATCTGGCAGCCGCCAAACGATCCACATCTGCCGAGGTAGCAAAGCCAGAGATCAGGGGTATTGACTTTTGCAGAGAGTAAAACCAGAGAACACAGAGAAAAACCTTTGTAGGAACAGGAGAAAACCAACAAACAACCCCACTCACGTATGGCCAAGGCTGGGAATTGAACCCAGAACCGCAGTGGTAAAGGGCAAGGTTTTGCTCACTAGCCAACTCTGCTACCAATACCAGCTGTAAGATTCATTCAGGTGCGGTGGTGTTTAACATCACAGCTGTAATGTCAGACTTAAGATTCAGATTTGGGTAGTACAGCGAGTGAAAGGCAGGGTAACCTTAGGCAGTGCTGTGACTAAAGGGTTACGGTACCAAACAAGCCTGTGTAAGTTATTATGACAAATTTCAGCAGAGCTTTGCAGGATGTATCTGAATCAAGCAGTCGCCAGCAATCTACGCACCTGTCAGGAACACGAGGTTGGCATCTCCTGGGATGTCTAGCTCCTGTGGGCTCAGGGAGTCTTGGGACCGGTAGGTGACCACATAACCATCCACGGCGCCATGGCGATGGTCTTCAGGAACATTCTATTGGAGATGAAGAAAAAGGAAAAAGCAGGATGGTATCAAGCTTTTGTGGCAATTTTGTTTGTTTTTTTTAGACAGGGTTAATTATCCATTTTGAGTCATCAGAAAGGATAAAAAGGGTGTTTACTGAAGCTCATTGAATCTTGATTGACAAGACTCAAGTGAGACTTCACAGGGACTCTGCAATTTGTGAAGTTACAAGCAATTTGAGTGTCAGATTCAGATTCAATTTGGGGGACTTCAATGACTTCTCAACCCCTGAAATTGTTTAGGTAAAAGCTCCCACGAAACTTTGAAATGTTGATGAAGATTTGCCTGCAAAACCCCAATTCCAGTAGTAAGCAAACTCATCGAGTTTTAGTCTCTACAAATTTCATTTACAGGAGGTTGCAAGCAGTGTGTCAAATCTTTTGACAATCTGTGTTACTGACGTGTAATATGATTTACATTTGTACAAAGCATCCCATACATGCCTAATATACTGTATGTACTAGCTAAATAACTTGGTCTGGGGTCCAACTCGTGCTCGGCAGCCTGTCTTGCAGTTTCACACGTACACAGTGTGTAATTCATGTATACGTTACCTGAACAAAAATGTCTGCTACAGTCCACAATGTTGTCTCTCCGTCTGTTAGTTATTGTACCATCCATGACTTGTGTTAAATATACCGGAACAACTATTATCATTAAATATTTCTTCACAAGATGATGCATGATGTACATTTAGTGTGATACCAGTGAGTATAAACCAACAGACATTAGCTCAAACTACTGTAAACATGTGATTGTGACATTTACATCACCCTCAATGATTGAAAACAGGTATTTTTTCTAAGACAGGTACAAGGGCTTACTGACCTTGGAGTTAGAACCAACAGACAAATGTGGTGTCAGGAATAAGAAAAATTTACTTTTTAAAGTCCACAATATTGAGGGTGTGACATTTTCTCTTTCATTGTAATTTCTTCCCTTAAATTGGAGGGCTTTACAATTTGGAATTGCTTTACCCTACAGAAGCGGCCTTTTTTTCCCTACCAAATATACTTATACTACTGCACTCTTTGGCATATATACCTCTCATGGTGAGTGACCTGCTACGCAGTTGTCTGAATTTCCATGTCAAGGGAAAATGGGTTAAATATGAAAAAGGACTAATAAAAGGGGTGACATTTACATGCAGAAGCCTCAATTGAAAGATTTCTTGTCATCACCTCTGATTTGGACCGAATAACTTATTCCCCGGCCGGGGTGTTGACCAAATCACCAAAAAACCGTCTGGTCTGTGCGGAATGGCACAACGTACACCTGTGTGGGGCGAGGCGGATGAGGAAGGGGGCAAGCCTCATGCATAGACGTGACGACATAAAGGTCGCGCCGGGTTCATGCTGATCCCCAGCCCAGATTTATGGCCTGCTGGCCAGGTACACAAGAATGATTTCTCAGGTGGCTTTGGGAGGAAAGGTGGCCGACCTTTCTACTAGGAACTGGAAACATGCAAATTACACATGGGCTGAGTGCATTGTCCACTGGGGCTCAATTCCCAGCCTCGCCGAAGAGACTATTTCACTTTGTGAGTAATGCTGCTGCTTTATGTGACAAATGCCAAAGGCAAAGTTCTAAAGGTGGTCTCAAGTTAAAACTTGAATTTGCCGACAAAGATTACAGGCTTCCTATTGCACCAATTGCGGCCAAGTGATGAACAGTGGGAAGAGGGCCAATGAAGAGAAGGGACAATTTTTTTTTTTATTACTGTTCTACAACTCAACCAAGAATTCCTAGTAAAGCAAAATCAAATTTTGATCAAGCTTTTGGAAGAATTTAAGGAAGGAAATGAACCAGGTGTGGAGGAAATACCATAGAATTCTCTAAGAAAAGAGACAACCCAAATCATGAAAGGCACCTTTGATCAGCCCCATGGGTCTACACTTTACCAAAAGCTTTATTAGATCAAGCCAGGCCCTAGTTGACTTCCTGGTCTTGCAGTCTAACCCATAAGACCATAGCTGAGCCATGCTGGTTTGTTGCTGTGTCCATGTGCGTGCACAAGAGAGAACTTCTTCACATGTTCTTCTTCAGCAATTTCCCTTAGGCTGGCACTTTGCAAGGAAAATCTTCTACAGATCAATTGGTCTCCAGTTGACCCCTGCATGTCACTAAAATAGACCCCTTGGGTCTATACTGCTGACACTACCTTATTTCTGTCTACACGGTTGATCCAGTACATCTATACATATACATTGTATATCTGAACCAATGGTCTGTGATTAAACCCTGTGAACCTCAAATGATGGTCTTGCAATTAAGCTTGACCTGATGAGCCCCATCATATCGATGGCTCCACGGTTGACTCGTCAGACTGATTTGTTCAAGGAGGTCAGTTCAAAAGCAGTGACGGGATATGGAATAATTACAGAGTGGAAGTGAGGTGAGAAGGGAAGTGTTTCACAAATTTATCCTTAGCAGAGTGACAGGAATAAAAACAAGTGTAGAGGTCACAACCTCTGCAAGATTCTTTGATAACTCAGGACAATATCAGTGTTTGAACTTAGATCCAGGATATGAAACTGGATCACACAAACCCGAGACAGAACTTCAAGTGGATAAAATTGCATTCCCATAGAAACTACGGAAAACAGAAAATAACACCGAAAGAAAACAGACCCAAGTGTTGTGAAGGATCCCTGTCTGGTTGAGGCATCATATTATCGGGTCAAACACAAATGACATGTCTCCACTCATTTGGTCCAGGAATACTGACAGTCATAGTATAGCCAGCATCTATCATTTTCACCAACACTAAGAGAAATTCATCAACCATCAAATATGGAGTGCCATAAATGTTGCCATTTCTCTTTTCCGATGTTGTACGAGTGGTGTTCTACCTTACTACGATGCAAGAAAGAACTCCTAATATCTGTGCAGAGCCACACTTGGCCAAGACTCTGGCCGGATCCTGAAGTTATACAGATCCTTCTTCTTGTTGTTTTTGTTTTAATGGCGCTTGCAGAAACTCAGGCTATTTGCACCAATAACTATACGTTTATTCACACACTTTACTAATCAACATCACATTATAGCAGATCCTTCAAGACATCCTTGAATCGTAGTCTTGGTCATCCTCAAGATACTGACAAATGTTGGCTTATGTGGAAAAGGGTTCACCAGGACGTAATAAACCATGTCCCAGTTACGTGGCTCTGGCTGGCAATAACTATGTGAACCATGCACTGGCTATGATAGGTTCAGCCACTTCTCACAGGCTCTCGTTACTCCCATGGCCACACCCATGGGAGGAAATCTCTCCTCGATCGTGGGGGGGAATTCATTTACACTTTTTTGTGTGTGCACACCATGTTTATGATCTTATTCCATTCTCAAAACTCAAAAGGGAAAATTCCTTTAGTATATTGTTTTGCTTAAAATATGGAAGGACATTAGACATTGTGTTCCCCCCCATACCAAACTTGTGTCCCCCCCGTCCCCTGGGATTTCCGCCCATGACCACAGCCACTTGGGATTGACCCACTGCCACAGTTTGAAGAGAGTTTTCACCCTCTCAAGTGGGTACAAGGCTGAGAACCATCAGGGCAACACTGTCTTGATCAAGCAGCCTCAATTTATTGAAAAAATGAGGGTTAGACCATTCAGACAAATGCAGAAATATTTCAAAAGCATTGAGGCCACTGCCTTTCCCAATATACATTTGCAAGTCCGTTGGGTTTCTAATCATGGCAGTGCAAGCAAACGAACAAGATGGTAAGTGGCACAACAGCTAACTAAAAGCAGATGTACATTGTATGATACATTTGAGGAGTAGAGTTGGAGAAGCTACTAACCGTCAGCTAAGTAAGGACAAAACTTACGTACTTCCAAGCTGCACTAAATTTTGTACTAACATTTGCACTGACATACATGGGAATTAAAGGAAAACAACAAAGAGCTGAGTATACAAAAAAAGTTGCTCTCCTAAAACATGCAAATCATCTTTGGGTAATCATGAGTTGTCATGGTTTGGGTGGATGAAATGCAGAATCACAAATCATGACCGGAAGGCAGTTACAAGTTCCCACTGACTACCGCGCAAGGTTGGCGACTGTGATACCCTAGGGTCTACAGATTTCTACCACCGGTTGAAGCCAGCATGAAGCAGCCACTTGCTCCGGGCACATGTGCCATCTCCTCTGATCCAATGCCGGTCATGAAACATCAGTCAGAGTCCAAGAGACGGCAGGACCCATCTCAAACAACAAAAACTCCCCAGTGGGGGGGAAGGGAAGACTGCTTGCTTCCGGCAGAGTTTCAGAAAGGCCTTTGACAAACCCGGCGCTGAAAAACATGAAAGGAAATCACACTCATAAATCCATTACATTTGATGACCTGCAGCTGTTAAACAGGCAGTGTTGATGGAGTATAAACACTGCCCTGTCTCGCTACACTATTCCACCAGGGAGGATAAAATGAGGTTGTGTTCATCAAACAGTCAAATAAACACCTTTATATCCACTTCAGAAGGAATGCCCTCCAGCTGTGAAAACAACTAATCAAGGAAGGTAACCCTGGGGGGATGACGAGTGAATATGATCATGTGCGTAATTTTATTGACAGAGCTTTGCTCATGCTGTTCTTCATTAAAATGTCTGAGCTCATAAATGCTCGGGAAGCTCTACTAACTGGATTCTCATTCTGTTCAGCTGTAACAATTCTGTGTAGAAATCAATTCCCGATTTTCCGGGCAGAACAGGCAGAAACCGTAATCGACTGACCACCTGCAAACTGTGAATCACTGACATAAGGTCATGCACTGCGCTAAATCTTCGAGCTCAAGAAGGAGTCAGCGTTTGAAATTGACAGTTAATAATGATACCCGACATGGAGTCCCTGAGAAACTCAAGTTGGCAACAACAGGGCCAGATCCACGCTTTTTAAGTGGATTTGCAGTTCTGATTCTCAGTTGAACTCCATTCAATAGTCAACCAAGCCTCTTTGCGTAATTATTCAGCAATAAAAGAAAGGCTGCGCAAACCCCTCACTGCATACTAACAGTGTGTGTTGGTCCCCTGTACACCTATGGGTTTGACAGGCACATTCACAGAAAGTTCAGCCACTGGCAGGGAGACCTCTCTTGTTCAGAGTTCATAGGACAGCTGAGCAACTGATCAACTCGATCCACTCATCAACTACCAATGATTGACCCAACAACCACTGATCCATCCACAAACTACATTACCTGCCTCAAAAAATGGAATCACCCAACCAATGCACAAATCAACTTGAGAATAGTTGAATGTATAAAAGCATGTGGATAAATCTATTCGCATTAATAACAATCATCAGTGCTTGTACAGCATTTTTTCACAGACAGTTCAAGGCACTCCACGATAAATACCATTCCTTGTTGGGCCACAAGATCAGTTTTCTGCAGCAGCAGCTTAAGATCAGTGTAAGTTGATCTCTATACCTTCACTGTTGCTCATTTTGGTATGTTCGGGAAAGTAAGGTTGCCATAGTTGTTCTTCCTCGCCTTCCACCTCTGCAGTCCAGGTTCAAATCCTGGCTTGGTCCACATGTGGATTGGGTTTTTCAGTCCCTACCAGATTCAAAATTATGCGTTTTACCCAGAGTATTCCACTGGGGTTTTCCTCCCACCCCTAATACTGTAACTGCCTCTTACTGTCTCCTCTCTGCAGGTTTCTTCAGGTTTGCGAGCTACAGTGCCTAGGGTCCTTTTGAGGAATCCTTCGTGTCATAACCAGAAATGATTAATAATAATTTACACTCGTGAATGGAAACAGGCAGTTGTGTAAGGAAGCATCAAGGAAAAGGAACACAAGCCCAATGATACCTGAGGGGTTTGAACCCACACACATAGATGAGTCAAATACCAGAACCACTTGACACCCCTGCAATCACTCTTCTTCAGTGTCGCATCTGTCAGTATTGTGCATTACAAGCAGTCGAGCACCAAGCCTGCTGCCAATATTGCACTTGTGAATGGCAACTGCTCGTCAGTATCAGATTACACAACAATTCAAGACATCAGATTATCACAGTTTTGTAAAAATAAAGTGTTAGGCAGAAAAGTACTTGTCCGAGTACTTCTCAAGTACTTTTGTCTCAAAAATTCTACAGCACTGGAATCTGTTGATGCCTACAGCAGCAAACATGTTTTCTGGTTAATATTCAATCAACAGTCTCTGAATGTCAACTTTACACAAATCATCAAGCCTGGAACAAAAAAAAACAACAAATTGTACAAAGGAAGCAATTTACAATCAAACATCAGGAATCCGTTCAGGGATCACATCAAGAATCGCCTGCTTTCACTTTTGTTTCCTCTGCCAGGCACTGGCATCAATCACTGACAATGGGGGAAGGAATGAAAGTTGATAAAGAACGTCAAAAGAGACTAAAATGCATTCATCAGTAGGGGAAATGCCATGTTCTGCCCTCCAAGGGCGACATTCAGAAGGGGCAACATTACGTCCCAGGCACTTTCAAGTTCAATCATTGGTAATAGGTACTCTTCAACACAAGTGTGCATCTGTCGGTTCTGTGCATCTGGTGTGCTCTATCAAACAGAAATCTCCCAGCATACTGACCTACATATGATCACATCTTAGGGGTGAAACATTCGATACTCAAACACCTATTTTTAGGCATGGATATAAAAAGAAGCTTCTAACTCCAATGGAATGATTACAAATAGTCAGTGGTCCGATAGCTTTGGGCTCCTACCTCCTGATAACAGCACAAATGCCATCTTCCATGAGCAGTCACATTACATGTAGGGCTTCATAACCTGGACTGACAGCACTCTTAAGTAAAAGGTAATGAAACATTTGGCAAACAGATGCAATTGCTAACTGGAACTGACAAAAAATTGCCAATCTTTCAAAAAACGAGCAGCAGGACTAAATGGGGGATGTTTCTTTGTAGAAGACTGGCCACAAGAGATACCCAATTACTTCTTGATTCAGAAATGGAAATTTTCATCAAAATGTTCGCTATCTTTTCCCACAGCACCTCTTTGAAGAAATGGAAACTGAGGGTGTTTCTGACACATCAGTGACTGCACCAAAGGAATTCCCCGGCCACATGAAACACTGTGTGTACAATACCTCCTGGAATTCATCCAAGACACTGTTGATTACGGAAGCCTTCCAGGTATTTCATTCGATTCCATTTCCTGAGATTGGATAACAATTCTCTGAGGGGGAACAGCCCTAAATGAGTCTCTTGATGTAACAGAGATGTTACTGTCTCAGCTAGCATCCACGCATGGTGAAATCAAAAGGCTGTGGAACAACCTGCACTACTTAATATTGAATGTGCCTTCAGGAATGAAATAATGGATATTAGAGACCAACCGATGTGCCAACAATACAGCCTTTTCCTCTCAAGAAACTGCGGCCCCTGTGACATTAACTCAAATAATTATCTGCTCAGAGTGGCAGCCAGGGATGCTTCTGTGTGTACTGGTGCAATCAGGGAACAGGCAGAGGTGCTTTGTCAGCCAGAGAGATCCCAAGAACTGCGTAGCTGCTCTCATTCCATTCAACAAAGATTTCAAACGTATCAGAGTTACACACCCTCTAAGCGTTGCCATCATTGTACATGATGAGCTCTGTGCAGGACCATGTTCAGAGCACTGGAGAAAGAACTCATAAAAGCAAAGATTAACCTCTTGCTGCCGTTTCGTGCACCATGGGTTTATATGCAGAGCTGGGGTGCTCGAAATGGGACAAAAGAGCTGGTCTGTGTAAAAAAAGACAGTACTTGGAACGAAAGACCTGCTGCTGGGAATTGCCATCATTTTTCAGCTTGCATTATTCAAAGGTAATCCGTCACTGTTTTTAAACAGTATACCAATGTTTCCGGGCAAAGTGGGCTCGCAGATTAGCAATGCAACAAAAGTGCTCCAGGGCTCCATTGATGAGTGACACAGCACCACTGCATGCTAATCAAGCCGCAACACCTCACAATTCTGGGCTCTCTTTACAGGGCGGCAGGCCTGGCTGAAATACTCAGTTGTTAATGAAGGTCACCTGTCAGCTTAGAGTAGCCACCAAACAGTCATTCATGAGGGTGTAAACATCCATTAAAGGAAATGATGAATTTTTGAAGAATTTCGATAACTAAAAATCTTGAAAATTGCCCGTATGTGTGCACTGCATTTTTCAAAAAACCCAGCAGCATGTGGTTAAGGGTATCAATGAAATATTTCACTATGACAATAAAGAAGGGCTCATGTCAAAGTTTTACCTCCTTCAAGGCTAGCATAAACCCTCCAAAACACAAAAGTTTATGAGTTTCATTTCTGGAATATTTATATTTTTGTAGAGTATTTTGGAGAGAGGGGAGTACCAACTGAATTCAATGTTCCCACTAGGAGCAGGAAAGTGACATGAAATAGACCTTCAATAGTCATTCAATCTATGCAGGACTTCAGCCAGAAACAATCCATAGCCGCTCACAGGTTTTCCTCGACATTTCCATCAACATGTGCAAAACAGTGGTGAGATTTTGCCCCTAGCTAAAAGAACTCCAGGCGTCTTGGGCCGATCAACACATAAAAGCGATGCCGCCCCTGTCAGATACAATTAGCAGAGTGAAATTTGATACACCTCCATCCATTTCAGCCCTGGCTAACTCTACGCTAGTTTTGAGCTCTTCGCTCCAGGATCCTGCGCATTTCCTGCAATAACCACAGTCATGGTGAGTCGGAGATTGTCAGAACTGATTAAATGGTGCTGGAGTTGTTTTTGGTCTCAGGTGTAATTATACCCAACTGAAATTTCATGTGAAAGCGACAAGATACATGTACATGAATGGTGTGTGTGGACGCTCATCACTCAGCACTTATGACTGTGTGTGACTTAGCAATCGACTAATATCGATCTTAAGCTCAGGAAGTATCAACCAGATCATGACCAAGTGCCCTAAGGGTCCATGAGACCCATTCCTTGTTCCCCGACATACATATATATGTACATTTCATGGAAATTAGGGATCTACATATCATACATTCAATGGATCCTATCGATTGTGTATTTTGAAATCAAAGATTGGCATAAAAAATCATTTCAATCAACCAAACATCTTTCTCGAGGTGAAAAAATGTCTCTTTGGCATCTCCACCAATATAACCCACACAATCTCAGTACATGTACACAATCTATAATGACTAATTTTGAAATTGATTACTTTAACCGTCCACCTTTAACTTCATCTCTCTACTCTAAAAAATTATGATAAAGTTGAAACATTATCATAATTTTTACCAATAGTTAGCTTTGTCAATACCGAAACCTGAAGTACATGTATATGACTGAGAGTTAGGTTTTAGTCTTGATATTTCACAAAACGTAACACACATCCACTTTGATTAGTGTTTGTTCAAGTGACAAGTTGTTTTCAAAGCTCTAGGGTAATTCCTCCCACAGCAATTTTAGCAGAGTTCCTGATCCCGAGACAGAACGGGTCCCACCCAGACATCATAATGAACAGTCATTTGCTTTCCAAGTGATTAACTACTGGGAAGATACACCCAAAACAGCTACACGTACATGTACGAGTTCTGGCAAGGGAGCTAAACCAAACTGGAGCTTACCGGAGGCCAGGTAAAGGGGGGGGGGGAATTCATCGAGTCATTTGATTCACTAGCTGCAGATCTTATCAATCACTCGGCACACAACAGGAAGCTTTGTCTTAGCTATGACTAATCCATCCTTAGCGAGAGTGGGGAAACACGCATGGTATGTGCGCACGGTGGAGACATACCCAAGATGCTGTAAGAGATAAGCAATGCATTCACATTTCCACCATCAGACAAGGGTGGGATTGTTTTCATAGCAATTTATGCTCTCGGATCGGCCAATTGCCCAAAGAACTGGGCTTGCTTCTGTGCAACCACTAAGCAGAAATGCTTGCTAAGTTTGCGGGAATTCTTTTTTAGGGGGCACTAACAAAATGGTTGCAACCAGCTAGAAAATCATACATGAAATCAAACTCTGACTGGCAACCGGCAATCTGCACAGTTCAAAGCACAAGCCCAGGTGAATAACTTTGGTTGTCAGCTAAGCAATTGAATGTCCATAGCCCCAAAGGCTAGTTGGCAAAGGAAATTGCTAAGCGCACCTGCCTGCCTGTACAAACATCAACCACTCATCTCACCTCCCATGTCACCAGGATAGCCGTCTGATTGGTCACAGGGACATGAACGTTCTGTGGACTCAACGTAGGAGCTGCAGGGAAAAAAAAAACAAAAACACAGTTGATTTGGGAAGCAGAACTAAATCACGTATGATACTCTCTCCTGCGTTTAATACTTTCATTCACAATTAATCAACTTCACAAAAAAAGGAAGGAAAACTCTGAAAAATAATTCGGAGAAATCCAGCTGTCCAGGCAGGAACTGGAAAGTGAATCCACATGCTGACCAGCAGTGACCGGTCATCAGTCGACGTCATAACTCGGGGAGTCATGGATAAGACCTACATGAGGACTTTTCTCATTTTAAGTAAGGAGTTTGTAAAGTACTCTGTGAGGACCAAGACAGAGATTAATACATTGCTAATGGATTTTATTTTTCAAAATTTCCTTGTTCAAACTTTCATACACAGTAGCATTCAATGGCAGGGGTTCACTTTTGGCCTCTAAATATTCTAGCTAATGGCCAGAAAACTGGGCTGAAAAAATCAGCCAGTACGAGCCCATACGTGGCACACTTAAATCTCAGTACAACTTTAAACTATCTTGAGTTAATTTGAAATCGATGAGTTTACGACTGGTACCTCCTAGCACTGGTACCACCATCCACCCAACACAAGAGAAATAGACCAATTGCCCCCACTAAATCATATGACCTATAGTGGGTATTAACTACAAACAAGGCGTCCACCTAAAGCAAGGTGTTTCATAAGTATCATTTACCAAAAATAAAGAAGGTGGGCGCCACACTCAGACTGCTGATGTGCTGAGCACTATTATCATAACTTGACTGTATTGTTGGTAAACAACACTCAAAACACACGTTGCTATGGGGTCGATACCCACTAGAGGTCACATGATTTAGTGGGTACAATTGCTCTATTATGATATTTATAAACTACAAATATTAATACAAGCTGCGTATTGACAAAAGTGACCTCAGATATGTAGAAACTGTAAATGTTTATAGAGTTTGACAGGTTTTACAAACATTTTTGAAAAAGATTCCACTACAATTTGGCTCTAAAAAAGATCCTGTTCAGCTTTATTATGAACTGCATACTTTTATTTAAAAAGGTCCATTCCAGATGTTCGGAAAATAACCTGGAAATTTCAACAGAATATCTCACTCATGTTTCTGAAAGATGTCTGCAAACTTAACATTTTTTAAAAGGAGATTTAATATATGAACCCACACAAAAAGTTCATTTGTTAAACACTTTGGGATCAAATATATTCGGATAACAGAGTGCTGAAAAATTATGAATGGGAGCTCAATCAGATGGCACCTAAACTATGTGCTTTCAGTAATAGCCTGGATCACTCTAGTTTGTTAAAGTTTTGAGAAATCAAGAACAGGGTTTTCAACAACATACATGTACACATAATAGTAAAACACTGATTTGTCAGGCCTTATAACGCTTATAATAAGCTATGAGTTTTGTCATAAATGGCTTCATGTTGTGAGTATTGTATTTTCAACAAAGTAGCAACACGTACATGTATATACATGTAACTAGAAGTCCAAAGATTGAACATTTCGGGGTAGCGAATACTGAAAACCAAATCAACCCGGGGAAATTACACAGATGTCTGGATTCATTGACTGAATGGGGTAGTCGGTTAAATGTCTGAGGAACTCAATGACACGAGATATCAGATCAGATAATGACACTTATTTCCTCTGAACACGAAGTCAGTCAGAGCCCCATGAGGAAACATACAAGTGAGGGACGTGTCTCCTTTCAGTCTGTGGAGGTGCCTTTGACACTTCCACTGAGCTTGATATCGATGGTGTGCAAATCACAAGCAGGCTTGGCCAGTGACAGAATCTTTTAGGTCTGTTCCCGAGACGCAAGTCTCACTGGACAGTCTTCCATTCCTTTTCCGTAATCGTGGGACATGTGACTAACCTGCTACTCTATTGGCCACTAGGAAGATTCGGACACTCTGAAAAAAGTGGGGCCCAGCAGGAAGTACTGTACAGCCCCTATGATTGGTCCACCATACTTTTTTGCTGATGCACTTTATTGACTTGTAGAGCTTAGAGGTTGATTCAAACTTGGCCAGATTCACAGATTCATCTGCTACGATACTACGAGTTGATATCAACTGCCATTGTGGGAAACAGCTGCAGCGCTTTAAGAATCCACACTTCATAGATTAAACATGCTAAGCTTTCGCGCTGTGTGAATACCTAGCAGAAAGTAGTATGGCTGCCAATATCATGCATATTTTGAAGACAGAAGGTGCATAAAAGGACCAAGAACAATGTTTTCCTCCATTCATGTAGAATTGTCAGTTTGTGATGGTGGAAGGTGTGGAGATACTCTTGGCATTCATCACTTGGTACCAAACAGTTGATTAAATGCATTTCGCTTGGCTGGTAGTCATCTTAAGATCAGTTCACACTTGGTACAAAAGAGAACAGGAACGCAATTTGTGACATCAGATCACGTCTGCACTGCGAATGCATTGCAACTCTAGGAAGATTTTTCTACAAATATTTTATGACGTCACGTTTGCTTCAGTTGCCGGAAGTACGAACTGGCCTTCATTATCTGAAATAATGGGAATACCTCTAACACAAAGGTTTCGGGTGGGGGGAGGTCAAAGGGATTATTTGGCAAAAAAAAAAAGTGACCCAGATTTGTTTCTGGCTGTACACTACTGGCGCTACTGCTTCAGAGGAGGCTCAATGCCTAGTTGTGGTATACTGGTTGAGTATGTTTTGCACTCCTTCAACTCACCATCGGCCTTTGTTCTGATAATGATGACATCACTGTTGGGGCCGTTGCCTTCTCTGTTGAATCCCAACACCTGCAGGGCATACTCCTGCCACTTAGCCAGCCCCGTCAGGCTCACAGAAAACATGGTGGCATTGACCGATTTCACCTGTGGTGCGGTGGAATCGCCCACTTCCTTGTAGGACACCCTGTAGCCTTGGATGGGCCCATTCTGATGCTCAGGGGGCACCGCCTGGTTGGAGGTTTGAAAATACAGTGTGTCACTGCATTACAAATTTAACAATACACCTTAGCCGTGCCATAAACAAAAAAATTGATCAATTTATTCTATGTTTACCAGTACCAAAATCAAAAGTTCTCGAGGTGCAGTAAGTTCCAAGTCAACATCAAGAAATTACCTGTAAGTCTAAAAATAACAATTTTGTATGATTTCAATGCTACAATAATACTGCATACTGAAATACTCTTAAACACATTTTTGCATATTTTAAACATTTTTTTTTATTAAACTGCAAGCAATCTGGGATATAAATCTCGGTTTTGCATACTACCCTACAATGGGGAAATAATTACTTGCCTTGCAAGCACATGGATAATCCACACTACCCTTACTCTTTCACAAGTGTACAGATCACTTTAATGTGTTTCATACACCTGTGAATCATTTCTTGTCTTTGTCTTGTCTTTTCTCATATCAAAACATTCCGCCTTGCATTTCCTGCAGACAGCTTTAATCCAATTAAGCCTGCTGCAACGACGACTGCGAGGAGAATATTGGGCCAGTTCCGGTTAGTCTAACAATGATTACTTCCTCATGTGCCACCAGTCTACCCCCACCCCCAAGGGGCCTGTTCTAGGTGTGTACTGGGTAATCAACTCTTGAGTGGCAAGACTAATACTGTGTCAAGGGCACGTTTACGGAGCTGAAGAATGCTTCCACCAAATTGGAAACGTTCATCAGGAAACCTGATACGAACACTGCTTGTTCCACCAACTAATTTTTTGACTGAAAATAGAACAGTGTAGGTCAGCTAATTTGAGCCCTTTGCCTTCGGACCCAAATCATGCTCTTCAATGAGACTAGTGCCGATATCCCAGGGCAGATCTAGAACTCCTACAGGAGGGGCTGCTTTTTTTTAATGAAACAGAACATCAGAACATTTTGGTTGGAAGAGGGAGAAGCTTGTGGGGCTGTAAGGGTGATTAGAAGAAGGGAAGGGGCTAGGGTGTGGTCTATCCTGGCTCACCAGCAAGTATTTCAGTTCTGAGTCATGAGAAGCACTTCTCGTTCTCATACTCATTCTTGAGTAAATGCTACATCGTTGATTTTATGCTAAAAAATACCTCCTTCTATTAACCTATGTTTAGTTATTTCTTATCACATCTTCATGCATCCAAAGCATATTATTTGGCATCCGATATAATGCATGTGAATATACTCCACTCAGCTGCACTTAAACTACAGCACACCAATGCTGTGAGCCCCAAATAGCCACTGTCATATGTAAAAAGAATAAAACAAACACATTGTACATGGACATAAAATGTATGTATTCCAATGATCTATATCTGAGTTCTGAGGGGACAGCTTGTCCAGACAGGGAAAGGGTGTATTTAAAGCTTCAAACTTTAAATATTTCATTCAAAAATATCACCACAGAGAGAGGAAGCTACGGAAATTAACTGCAAGGGTGGAAATCATCAAATGTGAACAGCGCTGCCTGTGTTTAGACAAATGAGTCATCAAAAAAGGATAAAACCCCACCTTGATAATTAACAGCAGGCACAAAAAACACCCATTTGAAGCATACATGTACCTATAGGTCCTCTCAAACGACATCAATTCTTACAGACTGCCAAATGTATCAGCATTTTGGATGTCACATCATCACCAAGCCCAACAGCTGCACCATAATTTTGAAAGGCATGTGGATCAACAAACACAAGTATAGAACATTTGCACAATGCACATATGCACCCACTGGCACTGAAAACGCAGTTGTCATTTTCCTATAAAGATGGCTATCTCTTGTTTTAAAGCATTTTGTACTATTTAATTGTGTATCTCATTGGGTTTAATAATATCATTAAGATCTGCAATAAGCCTTGAAAATTCTTCTATTTAATCATTGCATAGCTCCAGCTTTTCGAAATCAGAGCATGCTGAAGGAACCACTCTGAGATGATGTCAAGTGAGGGTTCCATGCACAAGTGGAGACGAACAGAAACGCTGCACCAACAGGAGAATGCAAATGTTACTATACATGTACATGTATGTGCCTGGTGGCCATGTGAAGACCCTAAGGCTCTATACATTTTCATCATGTGAGCTCTGTTTATATTCTGGCCAGCAGGCAGCAAATGTGGAATGTCTACCAGAAGGGAGATATCACCGTAGCACTGTAGCGAAGCACCCTCCTTGCTCTTCATGCCTGTAAAAGTTCACTCCATACAGGGACAAGACGTGCTGCTTTCACTTGATAACTGCCTGCGGGAACAGGCTTTAACATGTTTAAGCTCACTTGGCACAGGACGTACTAAGCACTCGCAAACAATTTCTGTTGGACTGTAAAGTCCCCGCACGTGCGTCAGGCAACAAGTTGAAATGGTTTTCACCAGTCTCTCTTCTTTTCCTTTGAGGGGCCACTTCTGCACAGAGTGGATATTACTGTCGTCATCGACTGAGTAAAACTTCAACAATGAATTGCTAAGCTTCAGTGTAAGAGGAACAAAACTTCAATCCAAGCAAAATACCTACTGCCCTCTCTTAGCTTAGTGCAGGTTACCCTAAACAGAAGCTTACTCAGGGGTTTTCATTTGTTATTCCTGAGTCAAGTGTGTTGCAGTAATGCCAATGATGTGAGCTTCAACTACATCAGTGTGCACTGCGGTATAACAAAGTGAAAAAGTGAAGCAAGCTCTACATACTGATCTGCAATTATGACAAATACACACACAGCCAAATCCAAAGTTGTGTGTCTTCAACCTGCAAAACAATGTCATCCTCGCATGAATGTGACAAATGGAGGCCACGGTTCTGTGCCATAATTGAATTATGTTATAAGACTTCTTACACGTGAGTCAACCAAAGTAAAGTGCATTTTTTGCCATTATCAGGAGGAAACTGTATTTATTCATTGGAATAGTTGCAATGATTCATCTTCAAATGTAGGGCACCGAAGTGTCACGCAGGTTTTAACAAAATGTTTCTGTATTAGATGTACTTATGCACCTGGATCCTGAGTTTGAGACAAGGCCTCTCGATGGTACTCCACCATATAAAGGTGGATTACAGGACAAGACTTGGAGGACTGTAGGTGTCAACTATAGATGGAGGATCATAGGTATTGACTGATTTATGTTGCTTTTGTTGTTTTTTAAATCACTACCTAACCTCAGATTTCAAAAGCAGTTAAAAACATAGGCGTGACCTTTGAATTTAAGTCTGTTATTCAACCATGGCAACAGAGTTTATCTCATCACTGTCCTCATGGCAACCACTGAATCCAAACAGACACAGGTCATCACCAGTCAGGTCTATCACTTTGTACCAAATGTGGAAATCCTACCAGCATCAAAATCACTAGCGGAAGCTGCTCCTTTTGATATTTAATTGAGTTACAACAGACGACTTCTTGCCTACAAGTTGTCAAGATAATGTCATATTATATCTTTGCCCAAAGGGCACATAACTTGACATTTCTGTAACCTTAAAATTAATAGGATTAAATCTTTAAGACGACTCACATATTAGTTTTAATTGGTTCTTACTTTATCATCTTCCCCCTCAACAAATAACACAAAATGTGCCTCAATTTCACCCTTTAAAATAGCAATCAAAATGTCTAAATAATAAAAAATTAAAGAGAGAAGAAATGTATGTCTTGATGTCTGGGAATTATAAATAAACTGAATTACAAGTCATCAAAGTTTAGATAAATCTCTTGATCAAAATGGGTCATGATTACGGTGAATAACTAACTTCATAATTTCTCTTTCGTTGGTTTCTGCTTGGAGGTTGGAGGAGTACACATGCATACTAGTGAACCTCTGAGTTCCAGCTGTGTTACGGTCCAGACGGTGAAGCAGAGACCAGACTGAGACACCAGGAAGTTGAGGACCAGACAAGCAATCAGAACACTCAAAAAAATTGGTCTAGACCCCAGTTTTGGTGAGGACTGAAACACAGACAGACTACTGGTGGTAATTTCTGACAGGAAATATGTCAATAATTATAGTTGGTATTACATGCCGAGACAGAGGAAATCCAAAAGCCAAACAGTACTGATGGGCCAAGACTTAGGGCAAACCCATGACCAAGACCTTCAAAACACCAAAAGGAATCGAGATTCTTTAAAAACAGTCTGCAATTGTTAATTGCGGTATCCGTTGCTGTGTTGAATTCGATTGGCTAACAGACCCTAAAAGCTTAGTGGTTGAGAAGCTAATACTTCAGAACTTGAACACAGAAAGTCATGGGTTTGAGTCCCATTCAAGTGAGTTTGTGGGTTTTGCTTGTCCAGAGTTGATAACCTTAACATGGTCACCTCATTAGTCAGTCCTTGTACTTATTTACTGTACCTCATACATATTCATGATATCCAAATTCTCACGGTTCTATTCAACACCCAGTGACAGTCACTATTTTGCTGCGTACTCAATGCACATGCAAAGGTTCAGTAGTAGACTGTCATTTGGCATATCTGGGGAGTTAACTATGCATGCGCTTCACCTACATGTTAAACCGTGGGTTTTTTGCTCAATGTCATTTGCATGAAATATGGTTAAATAATAATAATTGGAAATTGACAAACCGTTTTTCTTGGCTGTACTTCAGGACCTAGTTGGTCAACTTCCACTACCTCAGTAAATATAAACTGTCTATCCTCAAAACTATACTATACACCGGTAAAGGACAAAGTCTGACCCTAAAATATGTCTGCATGTTGGCTTGACAGCATTTAATAATCTCCAGGAGTGAACTTACCGACCATGACACAATAAGTGATGTAGATGAAGATGCTGTTACCATGACGTTAACAGGAGCATTGCTTGGGGCTGCAAAAAAAGACACATTTATACTGAGTTGAGTTGTTTTTTCTTGTATAGATACAATTAGGTTCGATATCTACATTTTTAACATGGAAATAACGCAAATTCAGCCAGGTTCCAGATTTTCCTGGTGGCTCACTGAAAAATTTTATTTGTGAATACTTTCCAACTTCGCTTGTTTGATCTAAAAAATTTCAAATTTAAATCTTTTCTGCAATTTCAAGTCTGGGCTGAAGCAACAGTGCAGCTTGTTCCTGTGAACAGAGCCAGTCTCATTTTGAAATAGGTCACAGAGTCAGAAATTCAGATTGAAACTGCTACAATGTTTAATAGAGTGGTGGAATCTTGACATCTCCTCATTCTGCAATCCTGTTTAGTTCTGCTTGACACACTCAGAAACTCCTTATCACTGCATGCATCTGATAACGCACACTTCAGTGCTTTATTTCACAGTGATAGACCGGTCCGCGAAGATCAACTGCACAGTGGTCTGCTCAATCACAGGCACGATTTAAGCCTAACAAGTGAGCTCAAAAGTCTGATATGCATGCGCATGCACATAATCTACAAACCTGGAACTTACAGAATGGCATCGGAGAGGAGTACATTATGTCAACCGCTGATGTATTCGGTGGGGAGGATTACTGGATCGGTCCAGTGTACAAATTCCTTGACCCAATTTCTTACCACTTGGTGATGTAGTTTGTTCCACATATTCTGTGTAGTCGCCAAACTGCTGTTGTCCATTGTATGATGTTGCAGCTCTCACGCGGAACTGGTAGGATGTGACCGGCTTGAGATTTCCAATGACTGCTTCAATTGTGTACTGGTTGTCACCAGGAATATGTACAGTGGAATAGACTGAAAACAAAAACAGGGCAGCGACGA
Organism: Acanthaster planci; assembly: GCF_001949145.1. The sequence goes on along the minus strand of NW_019091573.1, from coordinate 274,710 downwards.
CCACCAACTTCACAATCCCATAAGCAAGCAAGCAAATGATAAGCTAGAAAAAAGACGACATTCTTTTGGTTTTGAGGGTTAATAATGGCATAGATACCATGTAAAATATAGGAATAAACTCTTCAGAGGAAACATACTGCAAATATAAAATTCGTGTTTTATCTTATCCTGCCCAACCCAAAGAAATCTGTGAAGTTTGCCCAAATCCCATCTTATCCTGCCCAAAGAAATCTGTAAAATTTGCCCAAATCCCAACAGTTGGCTTTACTTGATTTTAATTAGTTCAGCACTAGATACATTTGTAATTGTAATTTGTAAGTGTTACCTTGATGGTATCAGTTGTTTGTTTGTCTTTTTTTCTGAGCATAACATAAAAAACAAGTAGGTCCTACAGCCTCTGTATGTGACCCAATTTGAAACAGTGAGACCTATTTCACCAGAGCCACTTTTTGAGTTGAAGGGATTTGGAAGAATCTTGCAGAGAGTATATCAGTAAAAAATCCTGAACATTTCTCGCCTATCTTTCACAAATGCAATCTCAACAGGATGCCAAACAAGGTGAGACACCAAACCAGACACATTTTTAATTTGCTCTTCCTAACACAAACTGGAAGTATTGAAGTATTGAGAATAAAGCCTTCAGATTCATGTTGTGAGGTGTGGTTAAAAAAATGTATCTGCTAGTACGACACTTCACATTTTGACAGCAGTTGGAGGCACCCCCCAAAAAAATCTGGCTATTAACATCTTTCTACTCAACACCTTCAGCCTACCATTAGTACTTGTCTCCTTGTATTCTACAGTGTAGGTGTCAATGGGTCCGCTTTTCTGCGCTGGTATCTCCCACTGCAGGGTGACTGCTGTGGCATTGAAAGACAACACTGCCAAGCTCCTGGGAGCAGACGGCCCTTTGGTTAAGAGGGAAATGTACAATCATGGGATTAATGAGAGGAAATATTCCATTAATATGTGCTCAATGATGTCATCTGAACAAAGTAACATTTGAATGGCGTTTGGGGCCTGTGTCTCACTTTGCAGTGTAGGACTGCACAGTGTAGACATGACAGTCTATGATTCCGTATAAATGGGTAGGTGTTAAAAGCTGCCAGCTGCCAGCCTCAGGCTTTGCCCTTGTGCAGGGCACTTTATACCGTTTTTTCATACTCTTTTGTATTTCCCTTTGATAAGTTTTACTGAATTTGTGATACCGTATTCATTCTCAATATCACCTTTTTCCTGAGGCAAAGTTGAAACTCAGAAGCCACAGACAACTCCCTTCCACATATACAGTAGTTCATCATTCCAGTCTGGATTCATACACACTCTCACACCCCTAGTCTTCTTGTTGATCTAAAAATGTAACCTATGGCTTTCCCTAGACAAAGGCACATCCCCTTAAATGCAAGCTCTTGTTGCCCCAGCATGTCTTAGCCTTCTCATTCTTAGAGCATTCATGAATGGCTAGCCACATCCAAAGCACGAACTAATGTGGTTTTCTCAAAGCTACACAGGCTTTGGCTTCATCTCTGGCCTATTCTGAGCGTCCTTACGATATTTGGTTCAATTGCAAAGCCTTCCATCAATGGCTTCATCCTTTGACAGTCTGACATTCATGGATAAAAGCATGTACTCATGAGGCATGAAATCTCAAAATTTTGGGACCCCATGACTTGACTCGGGCCCACTTTTAAAAAAATGCCATAATATGGGTGCATACATGCATGTGGACAATGTTTCATCAACTCTGAGCTTCTGGAAATTAAGTGCAAAGAATTTCACTGTAAAGTCAGAACTGCTTCAAGACCAGGCAGCACTGGAAAAAATGAAACTGGCTACCTACCAGTGACGGAAGGTGTTGAGGCCACAGCCACGTTACTCGGAGGGGAAGTCCCCACAACGTTCTTGGCAAAGACTCTGAAGTGGTAGGTCTGACTCTCAGCCAGGCCAAAGACAGTGTGTGACTGGGGGGTTGCCAGGGAACTGGTGACAGCTGGAATGTTGTCCAGGAACGTAACCCATGTTGGGGCAACACTGAAATCACATATATATCAGAAATTCAGGTTCTCTTCGGTATATCATCCTTAATGTGATTCTACCACCACAAATTTAATGTCATGTACATGTATATTACAGCCTGTCCTTAACACATCCCAACAAAATGTTTGTTTTTGATTCCATTTTTACAAAATCAGAACTTTCTCTGTGCTTCTTATTGGTTTATTGTGGCCCAAGACAGGCTTGCAACTTGGACATTGACGAAAAAGACTTCACACTTTCGCTGATAAAGTAATTGTTCACATCACAGTCTATAAACCTAGCATGCCTGGCCATCTACTATTCTAGTAAGTCCTGATGAAGATCTCCGGATTGAAACGCTGACTCCATCTTATGTTCTACAAGTTGTGTTAAACTAGCTCAAAAAAAAACATCATAACATAGGGGACTCTTTTTCTTGGAAGCACAAGAGAATGATCACAGAGTGTAGAATTTCTTCCATTTTAAATTACAACATACATGTCACCAATACATTATCATGACAAGAGTGCAATAGGTCTCTGGTCTTTGTGCACCCCACATAGACTGGCATGGCAGGTCAGCAATGAAACTTGAAAGCATTATGAAAGAAACAAATGTTTGTTGTTTTTTATGCAACATGTGAATAAATCTCCACTTTCTGATTGGTGGGTCATCAGTCCTGTGTCACTGAAATATTTATCCTAATGCATAGCACAGCAGCACCATGAACATTCGAATCCACAGTGCATCAGAGTGGGTTCAGAGATTTTCTGAACTAGTGGACAATGTTGGGATTTACAGGCCTCGAATTTCTTTTTTTTTTAGGGCACTGCCATTTTGCCAAATGTGACGGCATTAATGTCATCAGTGTACCACAGTTATGGGCATTAACGATTTTTTTTTTTATATTGCATGAAAATCAATATTCATGTAATTCATTCAGGCCTAAGAAAAAGTAAGATATGTATTACACCTGAACAAGTCCCTGATTAGTGCCGAATTAGCAGGCGAGTGTTGAATGGCTTTGGCCTGTTTTGACTGCAGCCGTTCTTTCCTGGGCATTTTGCCCACCACCAAAACTGGCCAGGCCAGTGATTTTGCACACAACAACGTACGTGAGAATCAGGGTAGTCCCGATTAACCGATGTCGTGAATGTACAGTTCGGATCACGCACGGCGCGTGGCACTAAACTGCAAATACTACATTGCGTTGTTAGTTAAAATACTACCACAACCGTACAATTGTCCAGTGTGCATGAAGAACGTGGAGCTCTCAATATACTGTGAATGTGTACACGTTGATGAGCACTAGACATTATTGCATGGTACATTAAAATGCTTGGCTTGGGCATGCGCTGTTATGTTAAGTCTTTGAATAGGCAGGCAGGTGTTGCCTGTGCCGCGCTTACGATTGTGCAGTGTACATGGAGTGGGCCGGGCCACCGATGTGCAGCAGGCTAAGTGACCATGTACAATATCTCCATATACACACAGTGCACGCATGCCCTGCATATATGCATGCATCATAATGCCATGCATTTGGATGGCACGGCGCGGTGTTCCGGTCGAATGTGAGCAATCAAGGAATGATGTGCATGCTGCTTTCCGTGTACCTTACTGAAAATGGGAGCAGTCGATATGCACGTGTAAGGCACCAAGGCCAAGAGATAAAAAGGGCACTGCCATCTTGGAGTCACCAAGGTCAAATGGGAGGGCCCCGACCGCCATGGCTGTCGGGAAATTCGGGGCCCACGTTTTTTCAGTATTTATTCCTATGATGCAGGGATTTTTTCCAGGACTTATTCAGACACAAGATAATGTGTGCCACATTTGACCAATGCAAAGAATAATTTCATTTGGTGAATGATGACATTCTATCCCACTCTCAAACTTATTTTTCACTACATTCATTTACTGTCATCGTTTGTACCAAAGCTAAGGGAAGTACCGTACCTCAGTTTGTATTGCAGCTGGTAGTGCATGATGTCGGTGGCATCCCCAGTGCCTGTCCAGGTCACCATGACAGAATCTACAGATAGGGCCACTGCGGTCAGAATAACAGGTGCACTAGGGATCCCTAAAGTAACACAAGAATATCAGTGGAACATGAAGAATGACAGTCTGTGTTTTGGCAAAGAATTATCCTAAAATATTAAAGGGCAAGTCATTTAATACATCAACATTTCCAAACATTCATTTGCAAGAACAACCATCCAAGACATACACACTTGTATGCATAGATAAACAGTTTGTTCCTGACTCATTTCCCAAATCACCATTTTCTCAAATTTTTCATGGAGACTTAGCACATTTTGCTGCCTTAAACAAAAATGAGCACAGCGTGAAAGAATGACCTTCTGTACATCTCTGTACATTCTTCCAAGATATGGCTCTACATGTACTTTAATAAAAGGAAATTGTGGGATCTGTGCAACTCAAAAAACTCATCCTCAACTTGAACTCAACTCAAATAAAGGCATAGAAACTATGCATTACCGTGACCTTCATGTTAAAGCACAGCAACTACTTATTGTCAATGAAGAATGCCTGCTATGCCTAGTTGCTATGAGTTCCTGTAAGCACATTAAAAATCTCCATTTCAGCAAAGACTTCTTCAGTGAATTAAAGCAACATGTACATTATATTATCTTCAGCCCGAAACACTCCATGCTGACATTAAAGAATGCACGGTGAAAGAATGCTGAAAAAACATTTCCCACACTTTGGACACTTTGTAGGAGAGATTTACAGTGCCACAGAATGTACATCCAAGCAACTGCTTTTTTCTGGTGGGACTTGAACCCACAACCTCCTGCTTATTAGTGCAGATGTACTTTTTTTTCGCAAGCTCTCCGACAAGCATATATACAGTGTTTATAAATATACACATTGGGTAAGGGCACAATCCGTACTTTAATATCTCCCCGACAAAAAGTACATCTTGAAATAGTTTACAGTACCTGCTGCTATATCTGACTCGGACCGGCCAGCTGACCCCAGCAAGCTCGGTGGTCAAGTAGTTAAGACATCTGCTCTAGCAGGCAGGAGGTCGTGGGTTCGAGTCCCACCTGAGTAAGCTTGTAAATTTTTTGCAAGCTCTCAGACAGACATCGAGTATGCAGTGTTTTTAAATGTAAACGTCAGGTAAGGGCAAAACCCGTAATTAAATTAAGCAACTGCTTCCAATTATCATTCCTCCTTGGATTTGACCCCAGCTGTCACCACCTTTTATGAAGCCCCACTCTCGTAGGTCAGGTCACACGTAACCTAAAACTGCTTGTCTGCTGACTGGAATCCATTTCAGAGTTATAAAATATGCTGTCAACTCCGACTCAAAAATTAATACCAGTGCTGAACACCAACATCACATGTAACATCATCGTGAGCCGTTTTGCCAAGCACACACCGACCCCTCATACGATCAGATAATGCCAGTGAATTCTTTTAAACAAATCAAGAGCAGGCATGAGAGGTCAGTAACACAGCTCTATTTCCCGTGTCCAGGTGTCCCAAATTGAAGACTTAAACAAAAGCAGGTGACTTTGTACGTCATTGGCAACACCAAAGATAAAGGAAAGGTACACAGATCTCTGCCAGTAAATGATCACCATACGCTCCAGACATAAGATATCTCCCTTTATCTTTGAAACTTCCTCTTAAAGGGTATACTGTAAACTCAGTACATTCAGGTATCAAAGAAATCTTACAAAGGTGCAGAAGAAGAGCATGTTGCTGTGCAACTATAGACTAATCCCATGGCAAAGAATTAGAAGCCATTACTGCAATGGTGGACACTTTCATGCAGCTCACATAAATTTGCATGTAAAATTTCTCCTTGACTGACAGCATGTTACACTACTTGCCAAAATGCACGCCAGCCTCAAGTTTAAGAATGCATATGAGCTATGTGCCCGAATATTGTGATGCCTCAATTAATGAAATCTCCTCACTCTGGTACATGTTGATGGGACATTCATGTATGCTTCGGAGTCATCATGCATTCATTACATTCAGTAACAGCAACTGTTGATGATACCAGACACATTTGCTGTTTAACTGCTTTGAGCCGCAGGACATCTTGAACATTTCTATCTGTCTGTGCACAGAGGCAAGGGGAATGGGTTACAACATTGAAGTGTGCCCTCAAACACTTCTGACTGATGTCTAAACGAGTCAGTCCCTCATTCATTTTGCACATACGCATTATGCTCACAGAGTCTGTCAAAGTGGACCGTAAATTGAACCTGGTCTGCTGTGATAGCAAATTTCGCTCCGTGCGGGTGGGCCGGAATGTTGAAAAATGTGCGGTTGCAGTTAATAGAAATATTGTATGAATGAATATAGACCAAACGACTCCTACAAATCAGTACTTGAGGCACCCTGGCAGTACATCATGTTGGCAGCATTTTTTGCCTTTTAGTGGTCAAAATTGTCCAACAGAAATAATGACACCTACAAGTGGTTGAAAGCCAGAAAGTTGAGACTGTTTTTTTTTCTGCCTCAGATGTGCGCTACATTAAACTGTCTCAAAGAGAATGACGCGAAGACAAACACTGCCAGAAAAGAGGAACAATCTACTGCCACTCTCAACAGAAAGTAGAAATTAAGCTGCATCAGAAATACCTGGCTTAGCAGCTGGCAACAATATGCGGGGGGGACACCCCCTCCCCAGTGGGAAGCTGGCCCCCCATCAGTAAAAAGCATAAGCACGAAAAATATATTTTGTTCCTGTAATGTGCCCTCCCCAGCTGATGATACTGTGGCCCCCTTAATACCTGAAGCTGGCAACAGTGCTGACAATATGTGAACACAAAAAGCAGATTTAACTTGCTGCAGATGCATGTGTTACAGCCAGTCATAAAAACGCAACCCAACTTAGAAACTTATAGCAAGTTATTTTTTTCATCTGAGACAGTGATTCTGGGCTTCCTCAAATCACACTCAGCAGGTAAGGCACACCATGAAAAATCTTTTTCTGTAAGAAAGCCTTGCCTCTGAAGAGCCTGCTGTGAAAGAATGAGTCTCAAAAACAGGAAAGGTTTCCAATAGCAACAACATATACATGTACCACTCAAAACACTGTGACTTTTTCCCACACATCCACCTCTTCTCTGAGCCAATACTTTAGACACACGAGCCAGTTTTCCTTAATTAATAGACTATATCAATGGGAGACCCAATTCATGCAATTTCATCATGTATTCCTGAATGTATTATATACATTTGAAACCCTTTGGTATCCGGTGATTTTGGGGGGTCGGAATGAAATTGTAGAATAAAGTCTCATTCTTAAAATTTTAACGTTTTCAAATCGATACCCTACATTGGAAAATCTGACTGAAATTGGATCCCCCGCAAATATGGTTTGTTACACCATGCAAAGTTTTAAATAACAAAGCATGAAATAAGATTTGAATCACACCCACTCATAACCTGTATTTTTTTCAGTTTACAGAAGGTCAAATTTCAAATCCAGGCATTTCACAGGGCTGTCTGCAATACACCTGTGGCCATGCACAGACAGCAGACAAATGTTAGGCCCCACAGGGCCCTGTAGCCTATGCAGCCACACATCTTCCATTTCAGCATGACCTTTTCTTTCATCAGCTTCCAACCCATCAGCCCATCTGTGTCAAAAACCATTACAGACACCAAACTTGAGCAAACGTTTTGGTGCTCTACTGGAGTTTTCACTAAAAAAAGGAAATACCTCCCTCCTCAACATAACCGCTCCTTCCCCCACAAAAACTTCCCAAGAAGAAACCTGAGAGACATTAACAGACAGCAGTGGGATAAGGGGAAAACCACAAATGAAAGATCTGTGCCCAATGAGACCAGTCGCGTGTCAAGATTGGATGGGGGCAAGTCAGTTTTGACAGGAACAGGGGAAATGTTTACAAAGATGGACGGAAGAACCGTTTTGCCATCTTGGACCTTTCAACATTTCAATTGGAAAACAATTTAAACACATTGGTAGCAGACGGAAGTCAACTTAATGCTTTATCAATGCAGCCATATCCATGGTTGTGAACTGTCGCATGCAGTCTCACCACACTGTACATGTGTGGCAAATATTGGATGAGTTGATCTCTGTCTTGCAAAAATTCCACAGAAAATCCTCGATGGAGACCAATGGTACAAGAAAATGTGATTACATTGAAAACCAATATTCAAGACACCCACAAATTTATTGTGGTATTTTCAATGCATTTTAATTTTTGGAAATCGTCTTTTTCCTGTTTGTGTAGATCCAACAGAATTCATGTAAAGGTAGCGTTGTGGTCCAATGTCTATGCTGTAGTAATTTAAACCCCATCGCAGTTCAGAATGTCTTTGGCAACACATTTTGCCACAATTTTTCTTTAATCAAAGATGTTAAAGTGATTATGAACATGCTCTTCTCACATGTCTCAGGGCGTGATACAGATTTGTATGTATACATGTTGCCAACAAGACGTGAACATTAGCAGAGTTCACAAAGTAAAGATGCTGACAACCTTTTTTAGTCAGAAGAGATATTGGACATTACTGTAACCCATGTTCAAGGATACCTGAAACGGGCAATAAAAGTCAAAATTTATGACTTTGATTAATACTACCATATGTCGCGTCATTCATTTCACCATTACTTATCAGCATCCTGAAACCCTGTCACAGAATGCAAGAAGACGTGGCCAGCAACAGTTGCGGGCTGAGGGAGGGGTTAAAAACAGCTGCAATATCGAAGTCCTGCAGCCTGCTGTACCAGCAATGGAAACCATGTGTATGGCTTTATTTCAGAACCTAAAAGTTCTTGGGATGGACCCTAGAGACAAGTATGCCAGGAGGATGCCCTACCTTGCCAACGCTTTTCTCTCCCCCTTTTCCCCAGGTGAGTAATGTGCTCACATTGCACCTTACACCAGAAGGGAGGCTACACCCAACATCGCTCCCCTGGGTCCCACAAAATACTTCAACTGACCCTTCAAACAGAACATGATCTTGCCCTTTGTTTCGGAGAACTGAGACTGAGATTACTGAGACCTGACGCTGACCATGTCATAATATAACTGGGTTTTGCAATGTAAAGTTGTAAACCTTTCTACGCATAAAACATGCCATTTTTCCATTCCATGACACACCCAACGATGTATTTGTGGTGCAAGGAAATCACACTTGATGCACCTCCATCATCTGACCATAAAACCACTAAGATGTACATGTTTAGGGGGCTGGCAAGGTGCATCTTACAACTGATAGGTGCATGCTGATGATGAGATGAGTACACGTATAAATGGACAGAACTATTGGGTTCCAACATGAATTGATGGAGCAAAGGCTGCATTTTTCAACTGAATGACTAATTGAAAGAAGGGCCCAACTCCAACAAAACCTTTCTTGAGTTCAAAAGAAAAACTGAATATTTTTTGAAGGAGTTGCAAAGGAAATCCTTTAACTCTCCTAGGCCAAACTGGTGGAGTTGGGTCTTTCGTTTAGTGAGGTGTTCAATTTGTTCAATCAAACTTAACTGGGGAAAGGTCAGATGTAAATAATTACTCCCAAAAGAGGAAAGTGCTAATCTTTCCCTACTGGGAAGGAGGAGGGGAGTTTCACACTCAGGAAAAGTGGATCAGCGCAGGCACAGGGGTCACACTGCCTGCCGAGCCTTACTGACTTGGTGGCGCAATGACTGAAGAGCTGCCCCTCATGACTGGAAGCAAGCCACCAGAAACTCGGCAAAGCTTGCATGATAAAGACACCAGATGAACAGTGAACACTTCCCTGAAGGAAACCTTGGATACAAAGGGCCCAAGGGTAATTTACCAAGACTCTCCCACTGACAAAGTTGCAGACCCGCCCAGGCAGGGCCAAGCAGGTATTCTCAACCTTGAATGACTGTGAGCAAGATCCAGTAAGGAACATGACTTACCAAGCACTGAGACACGAAAAGTCTCCCTTGTCTGTCCAACATCGTTAGAAGCTACACAACTGTAATCACCTGACAGTCAGGAGAAAAAGGAAAAACACTTTATTTTGTAACATCTCAAAAAACGAATGCCTCCAACCAACACCATTTGTTCAATTTAATGACAGCGTAAATATCAATGCGAAAATAATTGGTGAATGACAAGAAACAATTCTGGTGTCAATGTTTTCCTTGATATTAACAATATTTGCAATAATGCTTTATTTTCTTCTTTCTGGCAAAAATCTTAGTTAGTGACAAATATCATCATGGACTGCAATATAATCCACTGATACTTCTAAGACCAAGCTGACATAAGTTTCAGCAAACTTGTTTCTCTTAACTTCATTAACCTATATAATGGAACGTTCTTTAACATTTGCTTTATTTATAGACCACAAAGACTTCACAAACGCTGCCAGCCTGACAAATACACTTCGAACTCCCTCAGGATTTACTCTTAGGCTGCCAACACATTGAGATTGAAACCCACTCCATGTTCAGGAAACTGCAGAGGTGGGACCACCCATGCAACATGACTTCAATCAGGCTAATAACAGCATGCATCGCTTCCCTCCATCTCTCCCATCTCTAAAAATAACCCACTTCGCAGAAATTCACAACAGCACACAAGCTGGCTGGAAACAAGACCCAACTGCTGAACAAACTTGTAGTTCAATGTTGAGCATTACCGGAGGGGAATCATGGTGTGTTGTGCCAATGCCCCAGAGAACTGGGAATAAAAACAGCACAAAGCTCCCTTTTTCCCTGGACGTGAAGTTGGCAAGGTCTGAACTGCTGAGTTAAAGCAGGTACTCTGCTTTCAATTTGTAGAATGCTTGAAAAGGGCAAATCACTGATGATTGTCTGAAACTAAACTTAGTTTAAAGACACCAACAAATGAAAAAAATCCAGGTGACATTGATCCATCTTATTTGTTCTAATTTTGATGAAAAATAAAAAAAAAACACATCAAGTCAAACTATAAATTCCAATTTAAAAAGTGTAACATGATGTTTGAAATGAAACTGGAGGGGCTATAACCCCCATGTTGTGTCCAATTTACATGTGTATATCGTTTAATTTCCTAAGTGCTTGTGAGCTTCTTCATGTACAATCTGGATATACATTTTATATACATGTAGCACAGGATTTGAGATTATTTCTTTCTTGACAATCTGCCCTGAGCTGAAGTGCACCCTCACTGGCGAAAGAAAGACAGATGGTACTAAGTTTTCCAACCAGGTTCTTGGACCCATTCGGCATGCACACGAAGACCACACGTTCCAGACTAAATTTGTTGCCCATACTCAGTGTGCTCTGTGTCACATGTACATAAACTTGTGTGCCTATGCAGTGAGTGCATACCAAAAGACGGCCAATTTCACTTCAAAACACGCCCTTGTTTGCTCCTGCTCAGAAGAGATAGATCATCATGCCACACTTAAATCCATAGTATACTATCACAGGCCCAAATGGCCATAAAAACATTGATGCAAACTGAGTTGCAATTTGGTATAATGTACAAGTTTCAGCTGACCAGTTTCAGCTGCACAGCGACAAGCTAGACTAGAAGCTGACCTCATTTTCATGAGGATAGCCTACCGGTCAATATCCTTAAAGACTCCATAAACTTCATTGGTTATTAATTTCATGTAATGGGCCAAAGGTAACTGTGGCCACATGGTTTGTTCCTCTCTGGTTTTACAACTAACCATTTTTAAATGGTTTTTAAAAAGCCCTGCGGAGCTTTTTATCATTAACAGAGAAAGCTACTCTTTAAAGTTAATTTAAAGTTTTAATTTTAAGTTAATCTTTTGACACAATCTCTTTTGCACAAAGTGGTTAAAAGCTTTTAACCTTTTTGGTTTTAACTCAATTTTAACCATTTTCACCTCATAACTGATCCTTGTCAACACAGCGGTCCCACATCACTCAGTCAACAAAAAATGTTCACATCATGGAAAAGCAGACATAATTCATCATCCTGGCTATCACGATATGATGATCTGAATCCCATGCAACTGCTGTCAACAGCAGATGTGTCATATCTGAATGAGTAATCCGCAAGCACCATCCATTTGTATTCCCAGTGTAAAAGGACCGAGTATAAATATATATACTACTTTTTGTGACCCACAACATGGGACCTTAAAGAGCAGGAAAATACCTAATGCTATTCGACAGCAACATATAACATCTTATAACACAGCCGCGGGGCTTTTAATAAATAACAGAGTAAGCTACGCAGAAACAGCAATTGACAAAGTTAATCTTTTGAGACAATTTCCTTTGCACACAATTATACTGGTTGGCCAACTTCAACAGCCAGGATTTGCCAAGATATACTGATGCGGGCATGCTGTAACGATGAGTCAAAGGTTTTGTGATGCTATCTTCAAAACCCATTTATTCGGTGAAAATGTTAGTATTTTGAGGAAATGGCTTTTTAAAGAGATGCTCCTGTATTAAAGCCATTTCAGCATTCATTTCTCACACCTTTGCAACTATCTGTGCAAGCTTAGACTGTTGAAAGTGAAACATGTTCTCAAGAGAGATCCAGGCCAAATTTCATGGAGCAGAAAAGACTTTAGGGTAAACAAACTGAAGAAAAATGAAAGCAAAAACAGAAGTGATGTGCCAGTCAAAAACAAATAAATATCAATAAACACTGGCTGGTAACCTGCGTAAGCAATATATTTCTGAGCTCAGCAGCTCCACAAACTTTGCCCCAGTCTCAGATTTTGAGTGATAAAAACTTTACATATTAGATGCGCCAAGTAGCATACAATTTTCCTCTGTAAAGTGCATTACATTTGTCCGTAGGATTCAGAATACTTTTCCAAACAGTTCCTTGGTACTTGAGATATAAGGAGAACAAACTTTAATATGCAGCAAAGAATGATCTTAGTTTGCTCTTCTATACCTTGATCATCTTTAGAAACTAAGGCAATCATAAGGGCATTCGGAGGGGTGATGGTGACTCTGTCGGATGAAATGATGACATCCTGCCCCTTCAGCCAAGTTATGGTAGGCTCAGGGAAGGCACTGGTGATGCACTGGACAGTTAAGGATGTACCCACATTGATGGTTAAGTCACTGATGGGTGTGATGTCTGGAGCAACTGCAAGATGGTGGAGAGAAGACACGTTTAATGCACTACATGAAGAACTGTCTGAACTTACAATTTTGTAGTTGAGACTATTGAGCCATTTTACACACACTAAAGATGAAGTGCTGTAGCCATGTCAGTCACCAGTATTAAACTGATGCAAGTTTTTTTAAAATTATTAAACAATTAATACTCAGCAAAGAAATCTTCTGAGAAATTTTGTTTGCACTCCCTTGGAAAGGAGTGGGACCCAAAAGTGTGTTCACTGTACACTTAGTGGAAATGACGAGAAAAAATGGATGGTCCTTGAGCATGTGGGTGCTTTCAGCCAGTCCAATTAATGTAGAGTAAGTGGGTTTTAGAGAGAGATGAAGTACCTCTGACTTGTAGGTATGCCTCGGAGAGGACCTGCCCTCGCCTGTTCTCGGCCCGGCAGGTGATCTTTCCCGCGGTCACCTCACTGGCCGAGACGATGGTCAGCACTTGGCCCTGGTTGGAGATGCTGCCCCAGCTGGGCACAGGACCATTGTTGAAGAACCAGACCAGGTCTGGCCGCGGCTCACCAGCTGCCTGGCAGGTGAAGTAGACCAGGGCCTCTTGGTACACAGTCTGGTTGAGTAACGGGGTGGTGATGACGGGTGGAGCTGTGAAGGATTACCAATGAAAATGAAATAGGATTACAATACCGTATCAATACCTATTCGTGATCAAAAGCTAAATTCTCACTAGTCTATTCACAACCGTGCGCCAGTCACTGATTATGCTGCATACCAGGTGTGCACCTGAGGATCTACTCGCAAATCCAATACACAAGTGAACTGTTTCTGAGAACATGCATAATGGGTGCATTTTATGACACTATATTTGAATCATCACCCAGGTATACCAGCGCACGTACATGTACATGTATCACCTTAGATACCCATGAAAAGATGACGGCACATGTACAAAGTAGAGTAGCGTTTTAAATGTCTGAAATTGTCATGGCAACTGACATGTACGACGTAAACACATATGACATAGTTCATTTCAGGTAGTTCATCACAGTAACTGGTTTATCAACTTCCAACATCTCAGGAAACTAAAACAATTCTTCAAGCTCAAACCATGTTAAACTTGTAAACTACAATATAAATACATGAACTATCCAATTGGGTGTAAACTTTGAGCAAATTTCAGACATACAGGTAGTGGGAAAATACCTATTGCTGTCTCTACCTTTATATCACGTCCCTTCCCTCACCCTGTGTCATTCCTACATTATGCAAAGTGGCCAAACAACGGTCCAATATATAGGAGTTGCAGCACTTAAGGGCAGCATTTTCTGGGAGGGTTCTTCAATAAGCTTTGTTTTACATATGTGGTTTCAAATAATGCCATGTTTTTCTCCTGTCCAACATTTGGGGATGAAACTGAGATTGCAGGAATGGCATAATGGGGCAAACCTCTCTTCAGACAGGAACACACCTTCCCTCCCACCTAACCACATCACTGACCCTGCCAATGAAACACACCTCCTACATGCACGCCAAAGATTAAAGGGTAACAGAAATTAAAAACATTAAGTTCACATGAAGTATCTCAAAATAACATTAAATACATGTACATAACCATTTCAAAAACATCACAAATGTAATGTTTACCCTATTAATTGTGACCCCAAAGTAAATAAAAAGATCCAGCATTTCCCCACCCACAAAAATCCCCTTTTGGCCATTTGCGTTCACAGGCTGATTGGATGACGTTATTGCCAGAACGCCGAACTGTACAGTGTACACATACATAGCACACAGTACATGCAGTATCGCAGGCAAACAATGGACTACGCTGTGTTTAATGTACATTGGTCCACAGGCAAACAGTGTCTCCATTCAAGGTAGAAATTAAAGGACACAGTCCTACCGTGTATTTTTTGAACTGAGACAGCCAAAAGGGATTTGTTTTTGTGGGCCGGGAAAAGCAGGATCTTTTTATTCATTTTGGGGTCACAATTAAAGGGGTAAATTTCATATTTACGATGTTTTTGAAATGGTTATGTATTTATTCTTATTTTACAATACTTCATGTGAACTAAATGTTTTCAATTTCTGTTAACCTTTAATAATAACAAAATATAGGTGCCTACCATAATTATCATTGACATTACTTTCCAGTCCACATCCAGACAGAGTCAGTTCACATATGAATGTAACCAATTCAAATTACACATGACTTAAACAAGTTTTTTTGCAAAGAGTTGTATTTGAATGAGGCTGTCACTGAAACAGAAACCAGTTTAATGTTTCCATAAACTGACAGTTTCATTTATAGCTATTTTGTTCAAAATTTTATTCAAGTAATTTTTTTCCTGACTTATATGCAACATCTGGTCAAAGTATGGCTCTTGCATTGGGATCTGGACTGAATTTTTGGAATCGGACTGAATATGGTGAAAAGTATAAACTTAAACAAAAAAAATATTAATTGTGTTATTTTGATGTTTTCAGCTTATTTTACATATATCTGTAAAAAAAATCATCGATACCTGAAATGCATACATAACTTCCTGGGTCATAACAGGGATTAAACGAGTATTTCCGTGAGAAACCTGCCTGAGAAATTGCATTTACAGAAATCTGAGACTCAGAATTTCCTCCTGGAAAGTATCTGGAAAGGTTAAACATGAGACTGTCTTTCAGTTCAGGGTATATTTTTGAGGAACTGTGGAACTGCACAGATTACACAAATCAAATCTCCTTCCAGGTTAATCTTAGAACAACAGATCTGTCACAATTACATTAACAACCAGTACAGCTTGTCAACATCAATGCACTTTCTGTGGTTGATTTGTTTGGGGCAGAATGCCTTTAAGTGCACCTGGTCAACCCTGAATGGTGTCTTTAATTGGTGTGCAGTTTACTCAATGATATTTAGCCTAAAGCCAATTATTGATCAATTACAGTGGGTCTTGTGTCAACGTCCAATTTGCTGCATGTGCATGTACATCACAATTTCACAAATTCACATCTGTAGACCTTTCTCTTTGCCAAGATTGCAAAAATCATCCTTGGTTGGTAGTCGATTCTGCAATGTTACCCTTTAGAGTGAAAGAGGAACTGTTATTGTAAATTAGCATCTATGACTGTAACAGGCAGTGGATATTGCCAGCATGCACATCATGAGACTGGTCCAGAGGCTAGGCTCTACTCCCATACATGTGCTACTTAGGCCTATACCCAAGCAGACTGCTTCTCAGTTCTTGCATACTGTACGTCTATGGCTTCATTACCAGGATAAACATTATCCATGTAACCCAACCAGTGAAATTTGATTTTCTGCTAGTTAATTTCCTTGCCAGTCCCCGCTGCATTCTCAGGATGTTGATGTTGATATTACTTTGCATACAATTTCTCAGCTGTGCCCGTGAGCTCAATCCTTTACGGTAAGACTTTCAACTGGTGCGAGGAACCTCTCTAGTGGTCTCATGCATACTGTGAGGAAATGAAACTAGCTAGACATTGAATGGAAACAGACCAGAACATCCAGCATGCAGGAAGGAAGACAAATTGTGTTATTCAAACTGTTGGAGATTCTGGGGTTTGTGGATGACAAACACAAACAGTTAAGTAGCGTCTTCATCCTCACATGGAAGTCTCTTCCTCCTGTGGCATAAAGGGGGCGTAATACACCCCCAATCAAAACTCTCTGCCTGCCAACAAAATCCTAAGTTATTACTACCTTTAGTGATAGAAGCCAGTTCTCCTCACAAGCACCTTATACTTTAAAGTTAAGGTACCATCCTACACCTATATGCCCTGAGGCCAGAAAACAAGCTTCCCCTTTTAAAGGTGAAAGGAAAACCTCAAGTGTTCTGCCAGAGTCTCAGGGGTAAAAGAAGGAGTAAAGCAAACCAAAACAAGACAACACATATAGAATGGGGTCATAAGCACATGTTTTCCACCAAACTTGAATCCTTGAAGCTGATTGGTTGTGATGTGACACTCTCCTGTAGTGGGTAATCTGGCATGCCTCAGGGATATATGAAGGTTGAGTGAAATTCGATACGACAAAGGCATGAAACACTCCCAATGTTCCCTGAGTCTGAATTAAACAGGCTAGCAAGGTTATCTTCCAGCACACCAGCCTCATCTCAGGCTCCATGTTGAAATCTTCTTTTAAGCAAAGTTCAAGTCAACTGGAAAGTACATTGAAGTTTAAGACCACTGTTCATTAATTCCATTGTTTAGTAAAATAGAAGGGGGGAAATCAGAAATCTTCAAAAAAACAGCATGTACTAGAACCATCTGAGGCATTTTGGAGGAATATATGTGAGTAGGGAGGTGGCAGCCTCCTCCCATTTTACATAAAATCATGATTGCCTCATTCTAGGGATCTAAAGGCCTTTTCACACTAGACAAATCTCGGGGTTGATACAGGGTTGATGCAGGTTGAAAACTGGTGACGATTCACACTAGAACATTTTCAACCCGGAGCAAATAAAACCCTGCATCAACCCCGAGACTGATTTCAATGGCGGTTGAGCCCAACCCTGCTCTAGACCAGGGTTGAAAATTTTCAACCCGGGTTGAAAAATTTTCATGCTCATTTCAGGGTTGAACTCACTCCGATAAGCTCGGTTCAAACAGAACAAGAGTGCAACAACACATGAATGAACGTGGGGTTGAAAAACTAAATTTCAACCCGGGGCAGTCATGTATTCACCCAGGGTCGAGTTCAACCCCGGTTGAGAGGCTGTGGTGTGAAAAGGCCTTAATAACAGACATCTGTGCCTGAACTGTCTCAGGGAGTTCCTACGTACTGACTCTCTCAGCTGATGGCAGAGTGCGTGGTTCTGCAAACAGACTGAAACTGTGGTTAGAGTATGACCTTTAGCTAGAGAAGAAGGCAACAATGCTAAAACCATAAGGAAAATATTTGTGACAATCCAAGCCCTTCACTCAGGAAAGCTGGCTAACAACTGTTAAAGAAATAGTTTGGATTTAATCAAGATCACGTCCTTCCATTTACAAGTTCAGGTTTCAGGTTACATATACGTTTAAGTGATCCATAGAGATCTAATTAAACTGGTTATAACACTGTTATGAAGACTATTCATAATATGGTGACTTGGTATAAGTTTTTCTGAAGTGCTGGTACTTTGCATATATCTGGAACTCTAAACTGGCTGGCTTCTGCATGCTCAAACTACAAAAGCTCAACCTTTTTAAAGCTCCCATTAAAACTAAACTAAAATGGACTTGATAGGTGGGCTAAGATACAGAGCAAAATTATAAAGTTACTGTAGTACCTAATTCCAGTTCCAGTCATTTTCAATCAATGTCCTACATGTTTAGTGTAATAATTAAAACCAGAACACAAGCCTAAAAGGTCACCGTCAAAACTGAGGTAATCAGTCCATCCCGAAAGCATGCAACTTCAGTCCATTCTTAATTTCCTATAAGTGCATGTACATGTATTTTGATTTCTCTTGGTGACCTGTCCAAAACCATTTCTTTTTAAAGTGTGGTCAGACTCCGATTGATCTCAAATTTCAAAGGTCGCCTGGTAAGGGGTAACAGAGGTGTCCTACACACTCAGTTGAGTCAGCATCAGATGGTAGTTCAACCCTTTTGGGGTTCCTGCCTTGCAATCAGTCAAGCAATTCATTATAACATGCTAAGTGATATTGACAGTCGTTTTAGTTTCTAAAAGGGGTGTTCTCTACCTCCTACACAGGGACAAATTTGAAGAAGGAATAGAATGTGCTGCTTTAAATTTGGTACTGCATTCTTATAAATAGCCTCTGCACAGAGTTTGCAATGGAACTGTAGCAGTGCATAACTTTCTAATATTTTCCATCATATGTGCCGACATTGCACTGCATAGAGAGCACTTTCCAATATTTTCCATCACACATGTATGTGCCTACATTCCTTTAGCAGTGAATTTGGTCACTTGCATTTCATGCATATGTGTAGATGCACACAGCTTCCTACAAAAACCTCCGAAGTTCTTCACTCATGCAAAGAGAATATCAATACCTCCAAATGGAGCACGGTAGAGCATGGACAGCTCCAATGGCACTCACTTTCTTGTAACAGTTGACCAAATTTTTACATCAATTATCAAAAATAAGAACACATATTTCTTGGAAATGGGTCCAATTTTATACAAGATGCAAAAACTGTCAATCTTTCCATTAGCCGTACTCAGGAAAAATATTGTATTGAGGCATTGGTACATGTAGTTCTAAAAGACCAGTGAGTGAAGAAGCTTTGTCTAAATACAATGTTAAAACAGCAACATGGCAGAGTTCATGCTAAGTTTCAATAAAATTTGTCACTGCACAACCAAGAGCTGAGCGGGGAATGAGATGGTCAAAATAAAAGGTAAAAATGGCTGTTTTAGGGGTATCTGATAAGTGGCAATGCACATGCATAATTTGAAGAGCTGCTTATCAGGTCTGGCAAGTTACTGCGATCATCATGCAAACTTCCACACGAACTGTATCCATCCTGCGGCAGATTGCAACAGGCAGCCTGAAGGCTGTGTGCATCCTTAGCTGGTGATAAGGACGGCCTGCGACCGTAGATGGGTAATTTCATAGTCAGTGCTGCATAACCTTGATTGGACCTCACTTCCTTTCATAAGCAATCTTAATTACTAGTTGTTGCCATGCTTTGATGTAGGCACCCCTGATGCATTATGGTAATGCTTGTTATAATATGAAATACCAATGGGGCCAAAAAGTTTAGTCAAATGAAAGTCTGCAGCCTGGATTTGTGGAATATTTTTTACCGAGATTGATAAAGGCCAAACTTTGTAAACAGAGGGGGGTAACTTGAAAGTTTCCTTCAAAATGCAAGAAATGAGCAGCTTGAGTGGTTGCTGTCATAAATATCAAGAAGCAGTCTATGTAGCATTGTTTTAGTTTTACCTTAAGATGTCTGACTTAAAATGCCACTTTACACCACATCATGAGGGTGTGATAAAGTGGGTCTCCTCCCTAGACTTTCTAAGCTTCACAGCCCGCTAAGGCCTTCTGGATCAGCCCAGGAATGGGGATTAGCAGTAATCCACTGCCAGACACTGTCTCCCTCTGTGGGCATACATACACCTGTGCAATCTGCATCCGGGCATCTTGACCCCTGTTTGGCCCAAGAACTGTTTAAGGCCAAAGCGGTAACAAGAAGGTGAAGAAAGATAATGCCTAGTCCCCAATTCCTCCAAACACTGACTCATCAGAAATGACCCCAACTTCTGAGCAATGTTGGCGTACATACTGGATCCTCATTGTGGGCATCTGTCAAGCACTACTAATGTCTGGATAATGAGCAATCCCAGCCCATTATCCAGTGGTTACTAACAATTGCAAGTCACTTCTATGGTTATGGTCCCCAATCATGAGTATCACCCATGGTCAGAGAGCTTCTTATCTCATAATTATGGTTTCTCTTCAATACAGAGTTTAGTTTAATTAACTGCTTAATTTCTGTCTGGTCAAACCAGCACTAAGCCAATGCTAAGCTTCGGTGGTCAGAACAATGGCATCATACAGCCAAAGCAGAAGCGGCTAAAAATGCCCAAGCAATGACCCAAAACATAAACATGTTTCTCATCCAGTCACGAACCAGTCCAGGACATCAAAGTGTCTGCCAAGTCTCCCCTGGACAAACAGCAAGATAACTTTGCTTTCCGAATAAACTGGGAACAAACAAATCAGATGAATCTGCGGCACAGCGATGGACCCTGAGTGGGACCAAGGGAGGGCGCATTTTTCCTAGCCACAGAGGCTCCTCTGTCAGGAATTGCACTTGCTGGTTCACAAACAACTGTGAAATGCATGCACTGCAGTCGCAATGCTACCAAAAACATGAATACTCCCCACTGACATGGCTCTTTTCAACCAATGACGGGGATGTTTCTGCTCAAAGCAGATGATAACCTCCTCTTCTGACAGTTGTTTATTGGGCAGTTCCAAGAACCAGCAAGCCTTAGAACATTTCAATTTGAAATAAGCTATCTTACTGGATTTCAGCAATGCCAATTGTAAGTGAAAGCCCAATGCATACACATATATGAAAACCACCTGATAAAAAAAGCGTGACTAAGGCACTGACCCAATGTTTCGCACAATGCTCCCCAGGAATATTAAAGCTGGCTTCTTTTCTGACTAAAGTTCTGCTGCCAACAGCAATGCAAAATAAGCCTTGAATTTGTGACAATTTCAATGTTCTCCCTCCCTCATCCCACAACGACATGAACAGCCTCAACAAACTTGGATGCCATTATTACAAGAGTGATGGAGTAATTAAAGAGTTGCAGTATCAAACCCCATCCCCAGCTCCAAACACTGAATAGGAGATTATTTGGAAAGTCAAATGCCACTTTTGCAGAGCCCCCTTGAAGTTGTTCAAATGTCAAATGCATACAGTTACAATCAATAACACAAGAGATCCCACAGGACTTTGTTGCTAAGTAAACAAGTTTCCCTATTGTACAGTATCTGTACAGCAAGGGGATCCAGAAACATCAATGGGAGAATCTCGAGAGAAGGGGGGGCAATGTGAACTGTGCCTATCCACTCCCCCCAAAAAAAAATCTTCTCTGGTTTTTAGTCATGTGAAAGGCTTCTTCTTGTGACTACAGTCGTACTTCATTTTTGTTCCCTCCAGAATCATGCCACAAGCCCAAAATTTCAGTCCCAACCCTCAGATTGGCCACAAAATGTTTACACAGAATCTGTTCCCCCTAATCAATTTGCATCTGGATCCACCGTTGTTTAGAAAACAACTGTGTTACGCTGCTGGATCAGTCCTCCCACTTGAGATGGTCTCTAGACCTTTTGGGTTTAACTTGTATAATGTCATCTTGTTTGATGCTACCCAGAGGCTACCAACTAGAATGGATTTCCGGCAGTTACTACGTTTAGCCCCACCAGGAGGCCTTGACAAATTAATTGCTGTGATTATAAACATTAATGGCACCAGATATATTTACCTGGGATAAACCCTTTCACGCAACAAGATTTGTGATCCTAACTGAACAAATTACAACTGAGCAGCCACTTCCTCCCATGTACCTGGACAAACTTTGTGTACTTACTCAATTTCACACATCCACTTGACATTTAATTGAAGACTTTTGCTAAAGCTGAAACCTACATGTACATGTATATGTATACACTGGGATATTTATAAAGTTATGCGGTATAGTGGAAATTCATTAATGTTGCGGCAAAAAAAAGAAACTGCCCTGCGTGACTAATGCACACAAGAAGGATTATCACATTAAAAAGCACTCAAAATTAAAGCACCAACCACTAGTACTGCAAGTATCAGAAAACCTACAGAGACTATGATGTACATGTACAGTGTAATATGAAAGGTAGGCAGGATGTTTTTGTAAGAATACTTTCCTACATGTTTGTAAGCACATAGACAAGATCCAAGCAGGTATTGTGTCTGGAATTGATATTGCTACATGTAAATTACCAAAAGGAGGGAATTAATGATAAAAAAATAAAGAGGATTTGAAAGAGCAACATCTGGGCAACAGATTAGTTCACCAATAACTTCAAATGCAGGCAGGCAAGCTATAGCAATAAGGAAGCTGTATTCAAAGATACTTGAAAATTTCTTCCACAATTTCAAATAATCTATTAAGGAAAGCAGTGTGAAAACTTGGTAATGACCAATGAAATAAACATACAGGTGGACAGGTGTACAGAGATAGGGTGGGTTCAACTGGATGATGGGTACATTTAGGTTGAAGGATGACGGAAGGATGTCCTTGGGTAGCATAGTTATTGGGTTTGGGTTTGCAGATTCATCTTTTTCATAAATTTGTAACTATTATATGAATTTATATTTCCTTTGGCAAAATTCTCTATTAAGGTACAGATCAAAAGCACCACCCGTGTTTCAGCTCATGCATACTCACTACACACCTACACGTACAAGCTAGAAGTTGAAAGCCACCAATTCTGAAATCCAAAACGTCTTCCTCAGGGGCTCAACACTTTACACAGTTAAAATTCCACCTTATTGGGAGCAACCATTTAGAAGTTCTACCCTTGTACAAACATGTACCAATGTGACAGTGTTTGATTTGATGCAAGTACATGTATGCACAAGTTGAACTTATGTTGATGTCTACATAAGTGGGTGAGACAATAACGTGGAAATATATCTGTTTGAAGCTGCACATCGACATTAACCATTTCCTGCTGGGTGCTTTTAAAAATGCAGTGCAAACATACGGGTGATTTTTCAATATCTTCAGTTTTCAAAAATCTTCAAAATTAAGTTATCGTTTTTTTCCTGAATGCCTAAACCCCATGGAGTGACTGTCTGGGGACTACTCTAATCTGACAGACATCTACTGATGCCTGAGTATTTTAGCCAGGCCTGCTGCCTTGTAAAAAGAGCCCAGATTGTGTGGTGTTACATAAGTTTCTTTTGTTCCCGAAACTGGCACAGTGCCCTGTTGGGTCTTTTCAATATGGGCCAGATTAGCATGCAGCAGTATTGTATCGCTCATCATTGGAGTGCTGGAGCACTTTCGCCCCTGATGGTAATCTGCTTGCACTGAATGCCACAAACAGTGGTACAATCTTTCAAAACAATGACAGATTTCCTCTGCTATTGACAACTGAAAAAATGCTGGCATTTCCCAGCAGCTCTGTCTTTTTTTCAGAGTACGGTCTTTTGTTACAAGGCCCACAGCTCTTTTGTCCGATTTCGAGCACCCAGCTATGCGTACAAACCCTAGGTACCCTAAACCGGGCTCCCCGGCAGGATATGGTCAAGGTAACTTTAAACAAATTCACTGTTGGTACCCAGAGGGTCAGTTTCACAAACTATTCGATTGAAACTACTTACTTACTCTCTACGACTAGTGTTCCAGAGCTCTCACTGGCCCCCGCCTTGTTCGTAGCCCGACAACGGTAACTGCCTCCGTCTTGCACCCTGACTCGTGTGATATTTAGGCCCTCTTGAGTCCTCAGGTATTGAGGGTCACCAGGCGTTACCACAATCTCTGCATTGTCTTTGTACCATGTGACTGTAGGGACTGGATCACCTGTGGTGACACAGGGAAGGAGAACAGAGAACCCAAGACCAGCACGCAGGTTTCCTGGGCCAGTAATGATTTGTGGCGTAACTGCAGTTTGGAAATTTAAAAAAGAGAGAGAAATGAAAATGAAAATAGAAACAACAAAAACAGCCGTTGTTGAGTATTCCAAACAAGGCGTAAACACCACAGTTAACTAAATTTACACTATCAGTAAAGTTCATTTAGAACCAGTGGCAAGCACACTATATCCAGCACATATTTCATGGCTTTGCTAGCCAAAACAATTGCAGGTTTGGTCACAATTCTAGGCTTAAAATGCCAGCTCAGATTTTCTACATTAATCATATTCAAATCCTTACAACTAAATAAACAGATGCAGGGCATGTGCGATAGCCAAATCCTTTGCTGATTAGTATAATACTTGTACATTAACTATTTCAATAGGTTTTTGGCTAGCAAAAGAAGGTATTTTCAGCATATGGTAAAGCAAAGTCAGAATACGGTTGGCTTGGCAATTATTAGTCTGTTTTTGTTGAAACGCATGTTTCTGGCCTCAGCAAACTGTTAGGCTAAACAATTCCTTAAATATTATTCCTTGAGGATTTCTCTTGCACCTGTCTTTGCTTTCCAAATTACAAGGAGATGATCAATGTAACATAAATGTTGTGGCAAATATGGCATTTACATGTATATGTTTCTTTTTTTATTAAATCTGAGGGGATTTTAATGATCTCGATGGGTTTTTTGTGCAGGTATAGAGATTTCTGAAGGGATGTGCCTTTTTTTGGTCATTCTCTGCTCTGAAAGCTAACTTGCATTTTGCTCAAACTCTGCACAATAGATAAAGGTCATGTGTGGATAGAAACTGGTGTTCTCTGTTGTGCCATGAAATCTGGACCCAATTCCATAGCTCTGCATTACAACATTTACAAGCAAATAGCTTAATTTATTATAGCAGAAAATTCTACACTAACAATAAGTTTTCTTCAAAGGATGGCCAAAAATTTTAGCACGTGTATGCATCTTGTAACTATTATTGTTTCTGATGAGGGTGTGACGGTGTTCACTCTTCTTGCCACACTGGCACAGCCAGCTGTGGTCATGCCCTTGAATGCCTCAGGTGTGACACATCCAGTAAATTTCCACCTATCCCTTCCATATAGAATGGAATCCATGATACAAATCACTTACAGGTACATGTACCCGCATAACCTCATAACTACATGTACATGTATAGCATAGAAGTTCCTTGGGGCACAGTTATCAAACTGAAAATAAACATCTGAATACTTTATTTTTTTCCCTTTAACTATTATCTTTATCTACCATGGCAGTCTTACAACTTTTGTCAAAAAGTTTGTGCTAATGAACCAATAGGCCAGCTCTTCATCTTCAGTGACCAACATTCAAAGTCGCTGTATCAATTTTTTGTAGTCAATAAATTAAATCCAAATACATGTACACCAGTTTTGTCTGATTTCAAGTTATTAAGTTTGGTATTAGTTCAAATTCAAAGGCGGGTTCAACTTAGTGGGCATATTCTCCATTAAACAAATTACACCCCTGACTTTTCCCACTACAGCAGATGAAGGCCAGCTCAGGGGAATTGATGTGACTACTGCCCAAGCTGCAGGTGATGACATTATCAGCCAAGCACACCAGCCAGAAAGTCAAAACAAGTTAATAAATTACACATTTTTCATGATTCTGTTCAAAAATTTTACTTTTTCTGATTACTCCTCCAGCCATTTTTCTGGTGCGTTCCTATTGTGACAAGTCACAATCGCTTTCTATGGAGATAAGAGCAACAGTGACTGTGGCAAGAGACATTAAATTAATGTCCATTCTCCTGTGGCAGTCTTGACAAATTTAAGACCAGCCAAGCATACAGTTTAAGACTCAGAAAGTCAAGACAAGTTCAAAATTGTAATTTCCAATGATTTGGTTCATCCATTCAAAGTCATATTTTTTCACACACCCTCCTGGCGATGTTGCGATATGTCCCTCCTCAAGTAGGTGCTTTATCAATCTTTTAAGACTGGCCACATAACAGGCTCTTGACCAATAAAAATGGCTAAACTGTCTGAGGTATTTATGAATGTTTAATGGATATCAGAAGTTATTTGCAATGTCAAAAACTAACACCAACTCTGCAAATTTAGCAATACTGGCCAGATTTTAACTGTCAGTTGGCAATGAATTTCAAATTCACAATTTGCATTTGGTCAGATCCAATAAAACGGGTCTTAAAGTCATTGTTTCCAGCAATTCCTATTTTAAATTGTATCAAGAGGAACACACTACTGAACATTTTGATTTGATATTACTCCGGTTGAAAAAGAACCATTATTTGAGTGAACAATTTCAATGGCTCAGCTGATTTGCATTCTGCGTTATTTTTTACTGCTCTAAAACTAAGAAGAGGTTCTACATTAAGTGACTACTTTTGTCAGGTTGGGTCACTTTTATTTCTGATTCATAAAACAGGTGAGAAGTGTTCCCATGCAGATCACGGCCCTACGTGGTTAATGTGAACATTTTGTACTGTGATGTACTTGAGTTTAAAATGATTTGCTAACTCTGCACAATACCAATACAAGAATGCAACATGTGTGGATGGAACTTCACAACTGAAAACTGGAATCACACATCATATACGAAAAATCACACATCATATACGAAAAAATGTAAGATTCCAATTTGTCAAGCAAATCTGCCTTAATTTGGACGCTGTTTCAGAGAAATACAAGGCAAAAATGCAAATGCGTGCAAGGTCTGATTAAAAGCGTGTCCTGCACTGATAATCTGCCCCAATGGGGGCCAAGAAAGGGTGCAGTTTTCCTACTAGTGGAGGCTGCTATGGTGGGAACCACACTTTGCTGGTTTGCGAATGACTATAACGTGCATGGCTTGTGGTCGCATACATAGCTACCGACAAATAGAACACTTCCCATCGAGGATTGGGTGCCTGTTACATGCAAAAAGAAATATTTTTCTCTCTGTGAGTGTAAGCAAGAGGGTTTCAAGTAGTTGAGAATGTAACCCATTTCCCTGCATACATGAAGCCAACTGGAAACATGCTCTATTACCACACACTGTCATAACTAAATTTATTTCAATTATTAGGACAGACACTGATGACAGCTTCATGAGCCCTGGCTGTGTGCCACCTTAATGAGTTACTCCACTGCAGAAAGAATAAAGCAATAACGGCTTACCAACAAAACACTTGTATTTTACCACTTGATTTCAATTCATCATAAGTAATTTGGACATGCTTACCCCTCGATACAGCAAAACAAGTGATCACCAGCGGAGTAATCCAGAGTTCACTTCTGGCCATTATGAACTGACTATGCAACACTCATTAATGAGGAAGACTGCAACCACGCAATAATTCCAGAACCCACGCTACCAACGAGCAGCAATTAAGGAATGATTCACGCTTCCCCCCACATGCCCCATTTAAGCAATCAGTGTAATTCTCTGACGACAGGTTTTTTTTGGTTAGAGTTGCTTCGGGGATTTAGTCACCTACCCTAGCGAGGCTCCCCCCCTTGCTCTACGTGCTGGGTGAATCTAACCTAAGCTGTGACACTGTCACCGCTACGCCAGCCTTACGGAATGCCAGTACTCTCAGGAGAAGCGGGGGGGGGGACTTCCTCCCACAGATGATTGGCCCTTAATTGATTGCTTCCCTCCGCGAGCGGAACAGGGTGTGATAGGTTATCATACATGTGTAGATGAATGCTATCGCACTGATTGAGGTTTGAACTTGGCACAAATTTGCCCCATTATTTGGCATAATTTAGTTTATAGGCTTGTGTCTTTGATGGAAGTGCTGACTGCCAAGGACTGTATGACGACAAGTGGTTGAGACGTCTTGGGAGAAGACGTCACACATTCCAAGTTAAAGAGTCTAATGCTGGCGTATGGTTGAAATTTTACAAGCAGCGCAATTAAGAGTTAAATTGCAGTGACCGTGCATAATCAACATTTTGCAAAGTGTTCAAAATTATTCCAGATTATGATTCCAATGAAACAAGTCCCTAAAATATATGAATAATATACTGTAATCAGAAAATGCCTAGAAAAACGCATTATGCATTAGTCTATGACATCTGCAGCAGGCTTCATTACTGCAGTAGTCATCCCACTCCGCATAGCCAATTTCTAATAAAACTCCATGCACAAACCCTGGTGCATACATCAGTTACATTAGAAGTTTAAACTGCTTAATAATAATTTTCTAACATTCCCCAGTCTTCAGATGGAACAGCCTTAACACTGAACAAGAAAATCGAGCGTACAACTACATGTACAAATACATGTATTATCTACAAATACATGTACATGTATTATCTACAAATACATGTATTATCTACAAATACATGAATTAGCAGAGGTGCATAACCTTACAAGCTGGAGAACCAATTTTAATCCAACTCCATATACCCCATTTCTAATAGGGTCTGCTCTTTTGACATTGCAGTCGTGTTTATATACCGGTACAAGTGGCTGCTAAAACTATGGTTGGCCGCTGGTATAGAACATCAAATAATACATTTACATGTACGGCTAAGTACTAAAAGATAATACGACCCTATTCAAAAATCAATGAAACAAATGTCCATTTTGAACGAATTGGAGGTAAAATTAAACACCTAGTGAAAGATGATATTTCTGCGAACAAGTTGTAGGCAACAATACCAGTAGCTCTTTGCACAAACCAAGCTTTGTACAGCAGTCATATTAGAATATTAAACTATTTAACAACTCCACCAAAAACCAAGCATACAAATGATAAGCAGAGGCACAGTATAAGTTAAGTTTAGAGAACCAATTTTTGGTGAATTACAACATAATTAATTACACAATTTAGGACTTATAAAAGTGGCAATTTTAAGTTACAGAGCAGACCACTTAGCAAATAACCTCACCAGCATTAACAGAAAGAAAGCCCAGTTCTAAAAGAACACAGTGTAAATTTTAATCACTCAAGACTATACCGAAGCAGCAGTTACACAAATTTAAATTTGATTCTTTGGGGGAGGGCGTGGGACAGCTGTTGACAAATACAGGGTAGTCTATATAACAGCGGGAAATGCCTCAAACTGAAATTAACAGAAGGGGTTCAGACAGCCACACCAGTGCTTGTACATCTTGTCTCCTCTGTCACAGATCCCTACTTCCTTGTATTAAACTGGAGACAGTTGTCAGACAAAGTGTGTCATTGTCACAGAGACTTTCTTTGTCTTCCATATGGTTTTGCATTTGCCTCAGTCACTGTCAACAGGCGTGGGTTGTAGGGTGGGGGGAAGAGCAAGTGTTCCGCAGATTAATGTGTCAGCGATGATATTTTGGGGGGCCTATTGTAGATTTGACAAAAGCCAACCAGCGGAAGACAGAAGGCCGGGGAGTAGTTTAGGCACATTTTGTCAATCTGCTTATGGGGATTTCCTCCAACGGAAAGGACAGATCCCATAACTAATTTACAAGATTTGGCAACACTGACTAGCAGAATGTGCATGCACACATGCTGAGACTTTGGACTGTCTTTTCCAATTTACGTTTAATGAAAAAACATGTTCTGTAGATTATACACAGATATGTACATATAACTGCCGTTTGAATCATTTATGTACTGCAAACTGGCCATCTAATCTCAATATGACAATATTAAATTGGGATGGCATATCTTTGAAGAAAACAGATGTAGACAGCAGCCAGTTAAATTCTTGGGGCCCAAATATTATACATGTTTACTGTACATGTAGTTGACAAATTGTCTGAACTCAATGCATTTCAAAATTTATAGACATGTAAATTCCAAGAGACAACACTTATTGACTGCTTGGAGTAAAATCTTATTCTTCAAATATCATGTTCTCTGTTGTGCTTCCTGCTTTACAGCATCTGTACGAAAAAAAATGCTGTACAAAGAAATTCAAGACCTTTGAAGCTACAAAATTTTGACCTATTTATGAAACTGGAGCAGCACTCAGCAAGAGCTCAAGGAGTCAACAAATTGAAATAAAAAAGTTGAACATACCAAGTACATCAACATATGCTGATGCTGAATCTGTGCCGTACGTGTTGGACACCTCACAAGTGTAGGTTCCCTGGTCCAGTCCAATGAGGCTGCCAATGTGCAACAGCTGACCAGAGTTTCTGAGGGAAAGGTCATTCAAAAATATCAAAGTCAACAGTCCTAAGCCTTCTCTGAAGGCCTTTTAAAAGGTTGGACTGTATAAGGGTTTGTTCTGTGGAACGGTTTGGTTGTTTTCATACCTGGATATGATTTTGCCCTAGTTCACATTAAACATAGGAGCACTTTTTTTCAAATGCAGAGTAAAACATTCTCATTAAAAATACCGTCTGCTCTTTGACGTCACAATTGTGTTTTTCCTATAAGTGGCTGCTATAACTATGGCTGGCCTCAGTACCAAATTAAAGAATTATTCACAAAATATTAAAACTCCAAAGCAGCTATCAGAACACCAAATAATAATGCACATAAAGAACTAATAAATTAAAATACAACCCTATTTAAATTAATGAGACAAATGAACATTTTTAGCAAATTTGAGGTAATACTGAAAGACAACTAACGTGTAATTTTTCTGAAAATGTGGCTGCCCATACAAATTGTAGGCAAAACAAAGAGCGACCAACAAAATTGCATGTTCGCATCTGTTTTTAAAGTTTGAAACGTTTCTTGCAATGGCTTATGATCATATATCCACACAAGAACTCACTCCAGTTTTCAGAAAGGTAACCCTATTTGTGAAGACAAATATCTAGGTATCAATACAGCATTCCTGAGTAAATATACTATAACTTTCACTGGGATCATAATTTTCCCAATTACTAATCGGGAGAGACAAATCTTTCAAACATGGGAAAGTTTGATCAAGGACCATAGTTAACTATTGTTTGACTATCTCTGATCGAATGCACGCTAGTCAATGATGGTTGGACTAGTCTAGTCAACTATTCATAAGCAGCCTACCAAGGTTGGTCACATTTTTGGTTGCCATAAACCATTTTAAATAGCACAGTGCAGAGAGGACCAGCTATAAAAAACATGCCGGAAAAACAGTACGTCACTAGTGAACGGCCACTGTCACTGTTATTTTTGTTCTTTGCCCTTCCGGCAGCTACCTTTTCTGTCCTTCGGCCTAACAACCTGACAATGGTTGACTGGGGTCGTTCACACTTTAACTTCACTGCACATGCGCCAGGTACGTCACGAATCAACAACTACATGTAGTTATAACTAGTGGTCCTTGATCAAAATTGCCTCAGCCTGCGACTTCCCTGAGGGAAATGATCTGATAATGCTCTGTCATCTCACCCAACTGTCCTTCTCCCTCCTGCTGAAATCACTGCTGCATCTTTCTTCCAGATGATACTAGGGGTGGGGTCCCCCCTGGCTTCACAAGTCAATGTCAGGTCCTCCCCCAGAATGACCTCTTTGTTTTCTGGTGGCACTACTATGGATGCAGCAACTGAGAGTGGAGATTGTGATATACATGTAATTGAGAAATGACAACATTCAGACCGCAAATAAATTGATTTTTTTTCTGACCCATCTTTTGAATTTGACCCGGAAGTTCCAACTGTTGACATTTGCAGAGCTGAGAGAACCTCGGGTGCAAAGGCAAAAAGAGGCTGGCCATCTTTTTTATCCGAGCAGAGAAAACTTAATCTAAAGTTCTTAGCTCTTCAGACCTTCATCATGACATCTGCTTAGTTGTATCATGGTTCTGCCAAGCTGATGGGTCAGGCAGTGCCCCATATTTGTTACTCTATAAATCAAACATCCCTTTCATTACAGACTCATGAGAGAAGATGTCATGAGTGCATTGGTATTCCTATGCATGCACGCCTAAATTTGACTGGTGTTCGCACTTACATGTACTTCAGACAGCAACTATCCCCCTTTTTGTCGTAGGGGCATGTACAACTTACAATTACAATATGTCCATAAACGTGGTGCCATCGCAGTAACAACAGATTCTTATTCTGGTCACAGAATTAGTCTTTACTCACAAATGAAAAATGTCAAAATAACAAACTGTATCATTTGCACTTCCTCAATTCGTTAGTCTTATTCCAGAGACGGCAGCAGGATCTAATGGAACCAGTACTTTTATGGAAATGAAAACAGACGCAGAACTTTTCATAAAAAATACAAACCCATTGTGTAGAGTTGACTGTGACTTACTCTATTGCCAAAACATTTGAAGCAAGATATGGAATGGAGAGAACCCCCCCCTTTGTGTTGGTCATTGTTATATCAGAATTTCAGGAATTCTTTTCAAACATCTGGGGGATGTGTTAAGTAACAATAACCTAGAGTGTGTATAGGGATTTGACTTGTAGAAGGGGGCACCCCTCCATTCCGTATCTTGCTGGGTATATGCCAAAATTTGTTGTTGAAGTTGTAAATAACTCCAACACGTATGGTATTTCTATGGGAAATACAAACCTCGAACGGTAAGAGTTGCTGCAGGAGATGTGACACTTTGAGGAATGTAGTCATTGGTTGCTACACAGAAGTAGTCTCCTTCATCCTCCTTGCTAACAGCTGAGAAATAAAGATCCCCTACGTCTGCTCAAAGAATCAAAAGAATCGAAACTTCAAAATTGAAAGTTTTGTAAGCGGAAGTAGGAATTAACTAATAATGTGACCAAACTTAACAATGTGGCAACTGTTCTAAAGTCTGGAATTCAATTTTGCCTTTTGTCTTTCAGTGTAAGCCTTACTAGTTTAAGGACAAATTTTGCTCATATGTGGGTGTTGAGAATCTGACAGGACAGAGTGTGTGACATGTTTGACATAATATTTATTTTTTGTTTGAATGTCAACTAAAGGTTAGAATGTAATGCTGGGATACACATTTTACTTTTGCCATGTTATAAATTTTTACAACAGTAAAAAAGTAAGAAAAATGTTCTTATTCTTCATGAACACACCAAGATTTTACTGCTTAAAGGATCCAGGAAATGAATTTTTCTAAGAATTACTTTTTGTGTATCTCTGTTCTCTTCTTCCATGTATGAAGACTGTTTGAGATCTTTTTTGAGTTATATGAACTGTACGGTGCCCTTTTTCAAACATCAAAAATTGACCAAGCATTTCTGGACAAGTGAGGGCACTTTTGCTTTGATGTAAATCCAGAAAGACATGGTTCGCGTTGCATGTTTTCATATTCAAATTGTGAACCTCAAATTTACTATCTGGGAACATTTCTGTGAAAAGGATTTTTGTTGGATTGTTGCCATATACTTACACAGCAATAAACTGCCATAGAAAATGAAATCTACCATGGCAGTGGTTAAAAAAATCTCAGGCGGTGCAAAAATCAGTGCAACACTGAGATTCAGTTCCTTGGATAACATCATAGTTCTGCTCATGAATATGCAAATTTGCATTAGCATAAAACCAAAAAAGCATGAAAATGTGGGTTAAAATTGCAAAACAAAAATTTAAAATAAGGTTAATTGACACCCAAAGATGCAGTTTCAAGGGTTTTTAGTAAACTTTATAAAAAAAAAATTATTTCCTGGTTCCTTTAATTTTTCTCTCCACAATTTATTGTGTCCGTGCAAAATCACAGAGGGTGAAAATGGAAAATTATATTGTCTGAATGGATATGCACAAAGTTGAAAAATAAGCTGGCTTCTTGCCCTGTTACCCCAGAAAATTCAAGTGATTTGCCACTCTTGTGTAATGAAACCTGACTCCAACAATTTCGCAGGGGCCTGCTTAATGTTCCATCATGTCTAAATAAATTAGCCCTTCAAAAGGTTAACATGCGTGTCAATTATAAAGTCTGAAGCAGAGAGTTCACAAAACATTATGGCCAGAGGGGCAGTGATGGATCTGTTGTGCATGCTACACAGGAAATTCAAGCCAAGGCTAGCCATGTGGCCTATCGTCATGGCGATGAAAGAATTTGATAATAGATTCGTACACCAGTGAGGGGGAAACTCAGGCTGGAGAACAAAATGCTCTAATGAGTAGCCATATCGAGGCTTGGAAAATAACAGATTAATATTAATTTTCAAGCAGGAAATTTAACTTGACTGCGGTCCCACCCTCCTTGAAAAATAAATCCAAAAATTTTAACATCCCTGTAAAAAATTCCCTTTTTACTAGGTGGGACTGCTTTTCCAATCAAGGCTTTCAACATTGTATAAGACATGCTATTGGTTCGGTGGCTTCTGATAGCAGAAGGGAAAAGTTTTCACAAACTGAATTGGGTAGGACTCAAAACAGCAACCTCCAATTTGGAAGTGCAGACTCATCAACTACTTTTTGACAATCAAGCCTGCTAGGGGTCAGCTGACGGAATTCCAGTGAATAGTGGGAACATGTACATGTCCAACATTCACAGAGACAAACCAGCTTCTATAGCAGCTTATCTCCAGCAAAAGAGAGTGACACATTCCTTACAGTAATTACTCCAGAACAAGCTTGTCACCGTGAATCAGATACAGATGTCAGAAAATGCTAATTTTGGCCTGAGTGGTGTTCTTAATGTCAAGCACATAAGCAAGGAGGTGACTCCATGAGAGCGTGTTTGCCCATGCTTATGAGAGGGCAGGTTTTCATTAGAACTACCTGCAAACTTTTGCTTAGGATTTTGTGCCAAGAATTGATGGAAAAAATTTAAATGTCCCTTGAAACCTTTACAAGTGCAACAATTGCTCAGTCTAGTTAGTCTCTTTTTTCCCCAAAACAAAATCCCAGAGGTGAAACCGCACGCAGAACATAATAAGACAAGGATGTGCTGACCTAGCAATATCAGTTAACCTGTCAATCAGGCGGGCTTAAATTTGCCCCGAGTTTCGCATCAATCCGATGACAAAGCGTTAATGAACACAACATCATTGCTTGCTTCATTGGGGTCTCTGTCAGCAACGGGAAGGCCGATGATAAAGACTGGTGCCCTGTACCTGCAGATTACCGGCCAGTTCCTCTGTTTGTACCAAAACGGGTCAAACCCTTTTCCCTCAAATTCCTTTTTCTTTTACCAATGTTCCTTACCATAAATGAAGGCTTAATTAGACTTCCAGCTTCCAAAAGGTTAATGCTGAGGTCAGTAAAATACATGAAATGTAATCCTTTATTTCAGAAAAGCACATAAAGCTCAATAACTAATATCATAGTTATTAAGCAAGTACCACTTCTTTTCCAGCAATGCCAGACTCTGGAATCTTTTACAGGAAACAAACTCAAATGGGTGGGTTATCCATGAACTTTCAGTTAAAAATGACAGTTATTTGCTCATTCACAAATAAATTAAGATGAAACCTGAAAGACCACATTTTATACTTAAAACAGCACTGCTTTTTGCAGTGCTTCAAATGAATTAGGTAGCCTAGCAGTTGCAAAATCAGGTCGACCAACCAGATGAGTGATGATACCATTCCACTGAGACGGCCATAACTTGACAGACAAAGTTGCCATATACAAAACATATCTGCAACAGGTGACCAGGTACCAAGGGATGACTGTCAACAATTTTTTCTGAGAGTTATTAAAGATGCCAAGAAGTCAGCTCAATGGTATGAGCAGATTGCATTTATGCTATAAACTTTCATTTACACATCACATGAGCAATTCCAAGGTGTTTCCACCGAGACAAAACCTTCCATTTCCTGCAATACAGACATCCAACATTACAGCAATTAAAAATAAATGTCATCCCTTTTCCACGACACATTTTCGACCAGTTTAATGTCATGGATTTAGGACACTGCTGGTCGTGAAATTTTGTTTATTGCTAATTCACACTTAGTTGCAGTAATTGTAAATTTAAATGGTAATTTATTAATAACACTTTTTTAATTTGTGCAAACAGGAAATGTGGAGGCTTTTATTTTTTCCCTATTACATTGTAGAGTTTTTGTCACTTTGTGGAAAACTGTTACATTAATCATGTTAATGTTACCTTTCAACCAGAATGACTGAACAACGAATGATCCCCCTTTTGACCTGATAACAGGGTGACTGTCACTTCATGAACAAAGAAACACAGAAACCAAAGTTTTTGTAAAAATGTTTGTTTACAATTCATAGTAAAGTAAACATCATTTTGTTTTGAAATTTTGTCAAACTGTTCTTTATGATCAAATGACTGGGAAAAAATTATCGGGCGTTTTTAATACAGAGGTATAACTTGCCAATTCCAAAAAGGATTAAAATCATTTTTATGCTTACAAAATTATTCCGTTTCTGATAATTTTCAAAAATTCAATAATTCAAAAACTTTTGGGGCTTTTAGGCTGAAATATCAAGTTTATGAACCAAAATCTTCAGTTTCAGTTTTTGAGAAAAAAGTGCATACATCCAACCTTTAAAACTGAAAAATGAACATGAAATTAGCCTCAATCATCGGCCGGTTATATCGGATTCCTGCCTTGGAGTCATGATCATTCTTTCATGAAAAAGCAAGTCTTTGGGGGAGAGGGGGCAAAAAGGAGTGAATCCATGGGGGGCGGTATGTCCAGATGATGGCTGACTAATTCTTCAATTCCTGTCTACGAAAGTTTTATATGTTTCATTTCTTGTGCGTTAAACAAGACCCACCGGGGCAGTTTGCAACTGAGGAACGTCATCTCTGCCACACCACCCAGTGACACATTTTAATCATGAAGGAAAAGGTTGACAGACATAAGGTGCAGGCTACCTTGATCAATAACATTCTGCTCTGTGGTTTCACGAACTGTATACTTTCTCCTCTTTCTCAGATGTCTCGATTAATATTTGATCGGTAACTGACCCCCTAGAAGAGGAAACACAACCCCCCAAAGATGAAAAATGATCTTGCCTATCATCTCACGATAAACAAACAGAGCCAGTATTGCAGTAAAGACCTCTTCAAAGACAAGACCCCACAGGACCAACATAAGACCTCCAGTCTGAATAAGAGTAAGAAGCTTTACAGTATGTGGCATGTCTAGTCTTGTATCTCCTGTTGAATCTGGTCTTGTTTCCGGTCTTGTGATAGTCTCGACTACACCACTGTGCAGTACATATGCAAGTTCACTCTTATGTACATGGACAGTGTACATGTACTGTGGGACCAACTCTCCTAACCAAAGAAACTGTCCCCTTAATACAGTGAGGGCCTAACCACATGTGAAATTCGAAGTACAAGTACATGTACCGTTTGACACATTTGACGTGTTTGAGTACAATCCACTAAGCATTCCTCAGAGCACCTCTAGGGAAAACTGTGTCATTTGTCTTCGGATAAACCCTTGTGCATGCCAAAC
The DNA here is from genome assembly GCF_001949145.1 of Acanthaster planci. The sequence goes on along the minus strand of NW_019091573.1, from coordinate 237,289 downwards.
AATGCCTGTAGCCATTGTCTGTAGCCAGTTTAGCATGCACAAGGGTTTATCCACTATGAATACAGAGTAAGAGTTCCCCCGTTTTCTCTGTTTTCTCCGAATGACGCAATCTACAATAAGAATTACCGCTGGCATCTTGGCATGAACCAAAAAGTCCTTTTTAGCTTGTAATAGTTGAGTGCTGAAGACAAATGACATTGTTTTCGATTTGAATGAGTCCATATTTATTTGAACAGTTAAAATCTGAGAAAACTTGTCTTTAGAGATGCTTTTCCACAAGTACATCCAGTAATTAAACGCTCACGCACTGTAAATCCTGGCATGAGGGATAATGCAGGGCCTAATTTCATGGCACTGCTAAGAACACGATTTTCACTATTAAAAGAGGCTATGTGTGCTTAATGAAGATCATAAACAGAAACCACCGCCAGAGGCATGCTTACTCTGGAAGCAAAACGTGCTTAACTTGCCAATGTAACTAAGGGAATCCCTTGTGCACCCATGCATGAGCATAACCACACCAAGTAATGCTATGAAATAGTGTCAGCAAAATTTTCTAGGATAGTAAGCACAACTTTTCTGCTAGCTGTTAAGCAGCTTCGTGAAATAGGGCACTAACATGCCAGAGAGATTTAAATCTTCCATGTACTTGACAATTTCTCACATACATACATGAAGTGTCCAGGACTCCCAGTTTGTTCTGTGAACCACAAAATGTGGTCTTTGCCAAAATTAAGAGCTGCCAGAAAAAGACAGGTTTGTTTCATATCAAAAGTGTCAACTGGGATTCAAAGCCAGGTGTTTGATTTCAGGTAATTAGAAACAACATTAGCCAAGTTTGTCAGCTGGAAGCAAGAGGTTAACAATGTTATTGTTAATTAACATAATTAAGAAGACATGAGGAAATACATCATTACCCGTCAGTAAGTCACCTTGGCATTAAACTGTGACAACTTAATGGCAATGCATATAAAGTTCACTTAATTTGTCATTAACCCTAACACTCCTCAATCCTGCACCTGTTGGAGGACTGAGGACTGTTAGGGTTAAAGAAGCAGAGTAACACAGTGTACTGTGAAACATTTTTAATTATCGTTTTGCCGGTTCCACATCCCTTCACGAGTTTGTTGTGAGAAAGAATGCTGAGTGATGATTTCAGACAAAAAGCTACGTATACACTGATCTTTAAATAAGTGAATAAATATGTTTAAGCCAGGCTCAGGAGAATGGGCATGACTAATGCCTGAGACTGCAGCTCAGGCATTATCAATGTTCAGTCTCCTGAGCCAGTCTTAAACGTTAGTTTAAGATCAGCCAAGCACATACTTATTCCAATTCATATATATCTTTTTAGTCAGAGAGTCAACAGAAGTCAATATATGATGGATTTCCAGCAATTTTGTTCTAGAATTTTGCTTTCAGTTTCCAGAACACCCTCGTCTATTTTATGGAATATCCCTTGTGCACACAGACTCTTGACCAATCAAAATCGATTAAACTGTCTTGTATCCAGGTGCCGGCACGTGATTCACGCAGCAGGCAGTATCACTTCTCAGTAGGCATTATTAAATGTTAACACATGGTAAAGTTGCACATTCTTGAATAAGGAAACACTGTCTGGAGTATTTATGAATTACCAATCATAGCTTGAAAGAATCCAGAAATGGAATTTTGAAATCAAGAACAATCAATGGAGGTCAAACAAGTCTTGCAACGGAAACAGCTCATGTAATAATTTATCTATACCGCTTTCATTCTACTGGTATTAAGGTACATGTAAGAGCTAGATTTAGTTGACAAAAATTAAGCAAACAGGATACATGTGTCTGATACATGTACCATCAATAGCTTGAAATTTCCAGAGTTCATTTTTAATTTAGACATTTGTGAGCTATCATCCCCAAACCAGGCTGAAGTCGGTATTTGTGATGTTGGACAATTCCTCTCCTTCAGCTTTTTTTTACACTTTAAAGTGATCCATAATAAATCAAAATTCTGTATGCAGTAAGCTTCTCACGGGTAGTGATAGTTGTAAAGCTTCCATGAAAATCTGAAGAGTGGAAGTTCCAATATTTTGGGTTATGAAATTACCTACTTCAGCCTGGTTTGGGGATGGTACATCACATTTGGCAAAACTTAAAAGAGTGTGTGTTAATGAAGACCACTACATGTGTAGGTAATTGGCCAATTCCTTCCAACCTGGCCTAACACCGATCTTCTCCTTGTAATAATTAAAATAACACGTCCTGTTTAGCCTTTCTGTGCTTCATCATCCAGGACAGCAAATACTGTAGTGTCCTCTTTGACTAAGGTGAGTAATGTAAAATGATCAGCTCAGTCCCAGGGTTCTGTTAAAAATGTCCAGACCACCAATAAGTCGAAGTGATCCCAGAATAAATTGTCACCACTTATTTCAGGGTTGGAAAATGATAGAAAATTGTTATATTGGAGGAAATAATAGAAAATGAAGATGGAAAATAGTATGGAAGAAATGGAGTTAGACTGAATTGATTTCCCCCCAAATTAAAGATGTTTGCATGTTGAATCCATGAAAAAAACTGACTGAAGCTCAAATGAGCAACTCAGTGTAGAGTTGTTTTTCATAAAGTAAAAACCTTGTTGTGCACATATTAACCCTAAATAGTGAGCCAGGGGAGAGGAATCTGCCCCTCCCTTTGACATTTTTTCTGATATCTCCACAGTTTTAAAAGTAACTCTTTGCAGTCATTTTGACACCGTTTTTTACAAAAATCCAACATACTTTTCTCATGCAGCATACATTTTCCAGAGATGGATCTGCCCAAAATGTATACTTCCACTGCAGTGCTCAATGCACCCATACTGACACGCATGTAGCCATAACTTCAAATGACCATAACAAAACCATCCATTGGATTGAGTTCAAACTTCATGTTTATAATGAGATGGAGTGTCTGTATATATGCAAGCCACGTTCAAAAAAATCAGGCATGGCACAGCCAAGTTCTTGCCCCCCCACCGCTGTGAGATGGGCCAAAATAACCTGGCTCTTTTTGGGTTAAAATACACCTGTATTTCAAAGAGGTGGCAAATGTGACATGTTTTGTGTAAGCTAGCATCAATTTTGCACCTAGGAAATGGACGTAGGCTACTTTATGGATTGGAGTACTCAATAGATTTGCCCACGGTTTTAAACAAAACACAGCTCCCTTTACTACACCCACTTTGGGGGGGGGGTAAGTGGGGCCTGGAAAACAGTCCATGAGCAACTGTAATTACACAATTTGAGTCTGAATTATATTGCGAACAAAAATATTGCGAGCATAGCAGCAAGTGGGTCATCGCATCAACTGTAAAACTAATCTACACTGGCAAATTTGACCTACATTTGGTAGGAGCTCTCCACATATTGTGGGTTACAGAGAATGGTACAATGCAAAGACATGAAAAAAATCTGCTGTGTTTAAGTACAGTAGCTGGAAAAGCTTCCATCAAGCATTAACTCAGGAAAGTCCTCTCCTTTTTATTATCAAACAAAGACCACCCCACTAGGCTGAATGAAGTGTTAAGTCCCTGTAGGTCCTAGACAAAAGAGCTCCTTAGGCCCAAGGTATCAGTGTTTTGTAGGCTACATCCCTCCCTCAATAGAAGCACCAATTCAAAGTACTAGTTAGCACTAGAGCCTTGTTTTTGTATTGATATAAAGCTTGAGTAAGCTATGAACTGTACTTACATGTGCATGTAGTATAAAGCTTTCCCGATGTCAAAATCTCTGTGGGAGAGACCCAGATTCTTTTCTGACATGTGAATAAATGTTGGTGTTTTTTCAACAGTTTTTTTGGAAGCCCTAAAACTTTCTGTAGGATCCAAAATTTTTCACAGGCCATAAGCCAAGTGCATACCAAACCTACCGAACAATTAGGCCTTGCCAACCGGTAACTTAGAAGTTGCCCTTAGCCTTGATAGTCTTTTGAACTTCACAAAGGTTAATACATTGATCGCAGCCCTCACTTTGGCAACAGCCACAAAAAGTTACCTCATTTACCCCCAAAGGTGGAAAATTTACATCTAAAAGCCCAAAATACCATGTATTTTATCACTCAACACAGCACCTTAGCTTTTCATCTTACACAGGTTTGGCTTGAGGGGGTGGAAAAGAGAAATTCTTCCGGGTAGATTCCTGGGGTAATTTGGCAATGATTGATGAGATGCCGCCTGTGACATTTCAAGAGAATGTTGTTGGAAATGTGCCGAGGTAAACTACAGAAGGCTGTCGGGGTTCCAACCCCCTCCCCCATCAGAAATTGGGCCCTTCTCAGTGGCTTGCTGCTGGAAACAAACAAGGCTTTGTGTTTTATGCCATCGGCATTGTGGTTTTTCAACCTCCTGTTCACCATTTGTCTAGGCTGCTAAAAAACTGCACAGAGAACGTAAAAAGAGTCCATGGAATATCACATCGCTGTAAATGGTCATTTTTGTTTTTTTTCTTGTGTACACTTTGAAGGGAAGTCAGGGTCTGGGGTTCTTTCCTCACCATTCGCCTCTGCAACCCCAGTTTGATTCCCAGCTTGGTCCTGAACTGGATTAGGTTTTCAGTCCGTACCTGAGTTCCTTGAGTTTTCCCCCAAATATTCTACTGGAGTTATCTGCTTCTCATTGTCTGCTCTCTACAGGTTTCTTCAGGCTTTAATGAGCCTGAGGGGTGCCTTAAGGAATCGGAGGTTCCAATACCACTTTGTAACTTTTGATTCAAAACCACAGAGGGCACCAGGTAGCTCATACCCTTTGACTTTTTGTCTATTTTTTATTTTTTTTTTTTTTTTTTACTGCTTTGTAATGGATATATTGCTAGGATGGAGCTCATTTGCAAAGATAATCAGGAAGCCAGACCATGTTGTGAACAAAAGCACACCCTCTTCCGACCAAACATGAGACATGGAAGTTGCACCTGTGCACATTACATCACCTCATGTGCTTTCACAGCCAAGCCACATGATTTTTCCGCTATCCAGGTTTGGCATGAATTACATGTACTTTAACACAATGTATTAATTGTTTAAAGGCCAGTTCATAATACAGGCGTATGTGACAGCAAAGCCAGCTCGACGTCACCAAAGATTTGCAGACAAATTTTTACTAAGTTGGAATGGGTTCAACTTTTGCAAATATGCAGTATGAATATTTGATCTAACATCAAAATTTTGCATTTGTGTTTGCTTTCATGCCAAGCATGAACAAACATGAGCTTGTGACTAGGATACAAACAACTGATACATTTTTGACTGAATGATCACTCAAAACAAAGAAAGATTACCAGCATGTATAGATTCCAGTTTGGTTTTCTTGCCGACTATCTTTCAAGCACAATTTGATCTGGAAATTAAGTTATACTTACGTATCTAAATCATGATTTAGATACTATCTGAGCACATTTAAATGCTTCATGCTCGTACAATGTGCCATTGTGGAGCTCCAGCAGCACACACACAAAATGAAGTGCGCTACATGTCATTTTGAGATCAGACCAGATCATTTTGAGCTCATGGGATCAGATCCATCAGCATATTCCTGTACACCAACTCACAAGCACTGAACATTATCAAGCTGGCATCGGAATGTTTTTATCCCAATTGACTCTGCCATATTAGAATACTGAACAGTCTTATTACATGTGCCATTACCTTCAGAACTGGACATTGAGACTAAGTGATAGGGTTGGCGATGTACATGTACCATGTCTTACCAATTATCAAGTTTGGAATTTAAAGCAGCACCAAATACGTGACCAGACTTAAGTTTTACAAAACCTTGGTTTTGTTCACTGCAACCCTACTGAATGCTGATATCTGTCTCGTAAAAAAATTTAATAACCCTAGCAGAAAGCTTCAGCTGATTTTAACTTGTAACACTAGCTCAAGTATTCTGAACATTTTAGGCTCTTCTCAGATACAAACTCACCAAGCACAGCAGCGCCCTGGCTCGGTACAAACGGCACATTGTTTTTGTACCATGTGATGTTGGCAGGAGGCTTGCTGACTGGAGGGCGGCAGATCAACGTTGCGGCAGAGTCTTCCACTACCTCTACATTGGACGGACTCTCTGTAAAGAACCAGTCCATGGCTACATGAAAAAACAAAAATAAAATGTAATTATTAGTTTACTGATCATCTACCCTTACTGAAAGAATCTGTGAACCAGGATTTCCGTAACAGAAGTGATGTAACGTACATGTAAAGTGGATGAAAGCTTACAGACACAAATCTGGTCCGTGCAAGAATTGTTGAGAGCACTACAGTCTCAAAGGAGCCAAGACTGCACTTGAATGTTTTGGCAGTGGCTGAGGCTAAGGATGGATCCCAATCACTTATCTACATGTATGGCTTGGAATTATATTTTTATTTATACACTACTCTATCGGAATTGCCACAACCAAAGACGTGTGCACCATTTTTCCCGCAGCTACATGTAAGTACATATCATTCAGATACAGCCTAACATACACATGTGAATCCACTAGCTAGTGGCTGCAGCTACGGAGTTCTTAACACAGACACCTGCATTACTCCTGGTGGCAATCAGTTAATACAGACACAGCAATACATTAAAAGTGACCTGAAAAGCATTTTGAAGGGCTGAATGAATGCAGATTTTTATAATGAATACTTCAACAATTTTACAAAACACACACAAATCTGCCAAATCATTGACAGCAAGGTGTGCAACTTCACGTATCAATCAATTAACCCACACAATGTTGTTTAAGAATTCTCTGTTTGAGTCACACGTAACGGGGGGGGGGAGCCAAGTGGAATGCTGGGTCCCATTTCATTATCTTGAGGAAGCTGAAATGAAACAAATGGCATGATCTGTGCAAAACAATGCACAGGTTCCCTGTCGGTGCATCCCTGGGGGTGAGGTGGACAACACCTTTTGTTAAACAAACAGGTAGCTCTAATGTTCCACATGTGGCCTGCAAATCAGAACAGGGAAAGGAGGCTTTCTGCATTCTGCTGTTTTTCATTACAAAGTGCACAAGGGACTTCAAAACAAAAGACTCTATAATACAGAGTACACAAAAATAACGCTTTCTGCCTTTAGGGGCAATTCCTACATAAGGGGAATTATGAGGTTTACTGAGGTTGGGATGCCAGCACAAGCATTGCATGAACACAAAATAGGTTGGTGACATTTCCTCCTCTTGTGGTCTGCTAAATCTCATTAGCATCAAAGTGTACCAAGAAATCTGTTGCGTCAAGTATATGTACACTGAAGATTCCATCCACTTTCATTACATGAACTGTTAACTATTTCTGAATTGTACAAATCACTTTACAAATACATTCTTAAAATAGCAAAGGTACATGTGTAAGAAATTTTTCCATTATCATTTCATATCAATACATGAAAGACGTCATCCTGTGTGTGCTGTATGATAGTCATCCATGAACATTTTCAAAGACTACTGGATTTGTTGTGATATTGAATAGGTCGTGATGAAAGTCCCACTTCAACCTTTTCTTCCCCAATTCTCACTCTGTTAATTTTAATCTGCTGCATGATTTAGTACTGGTACACATTTCCTGCAACAATGGTAACCCTGATTCCGGTGGGAATAAATCTTGGATATGATGGGACATTTCCGTCCATTTTACACACATGTACCTTTCTTCAGTCACTGTTCATATCCACCTTGAAATGCACATTTCAAAGACATCAGATTCCAGCGTTCAGTTGAAATAAAAATCTGGATTTGCTGTGACATCAAATAGGTCATGATGACTGTTCCCATTCAACTCCCTCCATTTTCAACGAATCATCACCTTTTTGCATGTAACTGTCCCATTAACTGCACTTCAGATACATAGCTATCAGTATGAACACAGTCATCCCTTCCTAAATCTTAATGACTCAGAAGTTATTATGGTCATCATCAATGTAGCGGCGCAAGATGGATAACTCGGCCAAAAAGGCGTTATCACCATGGGCGCCATTCGAGTGTGAATGCACAGGCACAGGCAGAGTGTGTGCCGGCCTGTCGCAGCGCCTGCACTGTGCATTAACATGCCTTGCGCAGGTGTAGTCCAACCCAAATGGTGCCCATGCGATAACAACATTTTACTCATATTCATGGTGAAGTTCCCCATCTTGCGCCGCTACACAGTGCTATAAGATCTTTGGTCATCACTGTCCAGATTTTACTACTCGATAACAGTGAATCATGATGCAGACCAGCATGTGCATACATGTGTACATTGTACATGTAGATGTGTTTTCTTCTTGTTTGTTTTTTGTGTTAATGGCACTTTCAGCTTCTCAGGCTATTTGTGCCAATAACTATACATTTATTCATAACCTTTATTAATCAGCATCACATTAAGGAGGTCAGGAAGAAGGTCCAGTTTCACAAAGCAGGAGGAAACCTGCAACAGCAAGTATGGACTGGAAACCAAATGCACTTAAAGCCAGGGCCAAGCCAGGACTCGTACCCTGGCTTCATTGGGGTAAAGCAAGAAAAGAACTGCTATGCTAACCTGCTCCCCTAGATGTGTCTTTCACGAAGGTGGTATTTTTAGCTCAATGTGCTTAGAACATTCAACTTATATATAAAAACTTGCGAGGCACACTTGTTCCCAGGAGGAACCCAACACCTCATGTTATGATGTGAGCACGATTTAGCCAAATTGAAATGTTAATGCAGTGACAGGTACCGCCTGGTATCAGTGAAAGACGATGGATCTACTTGCATCATGGTGATGGTGATGAAAAGGATTCTTCCTTCCTCAGAGTACATGCATACGCATGGATCTTGATGGCTTCAAAGTCAAAGTTTGTTTCAATGCTGACAAATATTTTTAGCAGTTAATAAGCGTGGACAAGATTGGTTCTCTAAAGCTGGAAGAGCGTCTGGAGAAAACTCCAGAAGATTGCATGACTCACATGTGATCTCATTAAAAGCATACACCTACATTACTGTCATAGCATGAGTACACTTTGTGGCAAGTTCCATGTTACATTCTACAAGTACGTGCAATTTTGGAATATCATTTCTAATAAAAATCAGTCCCACATTCTTGATGTAAGGGCTGTTGGAGAGCTTCTCCCTAACCATCCTAATACTTTGTCCTTCCACCAACCCTTCCGCTGACCCCGCCCCTCCATTTGCCTCCTTTTGGTGTTATCTTTTCCATCTGTCAAACTGCCAGATTCCTCAATAAGATATACACGTCCCAAACAATCTGCAAATTAGAAATGATTAGGACAAGGGGAAAGCTTGACTCTAACCTCCCAACTGCCTGGTTGGAGGGCGGATGGAGTGAGTTCACAACATGGTCAAAGCACAAACAAACCAAAAGCCTGCGAGAGGCGGCTCAAGGAAATCAGAAGGGACAAGCCAATCAGCATGTCTGACTTGGGGGGAATGAAAGAGGGGTTGAGCAAGGTCAGAAGACAACAATCACAAAGGTCACCAAATTATTCTAAATCCATTGCATGTATTTTTTACAATACACGTGTGATACTATTTAAATTTGCTCAGATTTTAGAATATCCTTAAATGGTGATATGTACATGTATCTCAGGGAGGATAAGCACCCTTAAACTGGAATCATAATTTTTAAGCAAGTAATAAATTGCTTACCATCACATGCAATTACGATGACTGATTTCTACTTCCGGAAAAATGCAAACACAGCAAATCCAATACATGTTTTTCTTGATGGGTACAGGTACATAAAAAACACTAAATCTTGTTGTATTATTTATGCAACGTGTGCAGAGAGGAAATTTGTTTAAGCAGAGTTCCACAAGAGTAAATTCACTTTGAACTGTATACAAGAACAATTACACAGATGCCTCTGCAACCAGGCAATTGGTAAAAAAACTTACCGTCTTTGATCCAGTTTTTTATGTATGTGTACATGAATTACACTAATTCCTGCAGTAAAGCTATGTACCTCAAATGCCAGGAAACAACAAAATGTGCCATCCTACAATGTATTTAGCTGTGTTCTGCTATGTTAAGAACCAAGCACACATTTTTTCAAAACTATACATTCACAGTTGGGCAAGTTCCAACTTGTTGCACGCCAAAGGAAGAATATACTATCAGCTGCAACCTGATCATGGGAAAATGTCAGAGAACTCTGTTACTCAGAGAAGCAGCAGCATTTGGATGACAAAGTTTGTTCGGATTTGTTATCTGAGTCTGTTAAATGGAAAGCGGTATGTCACTACCAGAGTCTGAAAAGGTTGCAAGGAATAACACTTGTTTTAAATGGGTGCAGATAACTGCCATTTTGAGTTGGTTATAAGGTATCAAGTTCATTACAACTCCGGACAAGCTGTGTGCAGATCAACTGGCTGTGGCTAGGATTAGGAGTAATGCACATGTTCATGGGAAGGCACTGCAGCCACTAGCTATGCGGCTTCCATAGGTATATGTGCCCTCAACAGCCACAGTCATAAGGTTTGGACACAGATACAATGTCATGTTCTCTTGCAAATATACGGCCCAGCTTCCATCTCCAGGCCCGGCATGCTGTTCACAGCTACTCTCTAGATTCTCGTACTTACTGGCTGCAGTTAAAGTGATGGGATTAGTTGACACCGCTCCGAGCCGGCTGGTTCCAGTGCACACGTAACTCCCATCATCAGCATCTCCGACAGTGAGGAAGAACAAGGTGCCGTTGGCAAGAACTTGGTAACTGGTGGTGTTGGAGAGGTCGTAGGGGTTGCTGGCCCGTCTCCAGCTGACAACGGGAACTGGGTCGCCTAGGATCTGACAGGGGAATGCTGCTGAGCTACCTGCTGGGACAATCTTACTTGAGGGTGCTATGCTGATGTAAGGCTCTCCAGGATTGGCTGAAGGTGGACAAATTAAAATTTGGGAATACTGAAATACAAACCATCATGTCTTGACCCACATAATGGGGAAACTGTAAACTATTAACATTGGTGACTGCATAGTTGCCAGGCCTATTACTTCACCAGTTGCGACAAAAACCAATCAGACAACATGGTCATGGATGTTACTATTTCTAATTTAATATTCTTACCTTTCACGCATAAACTGAAGGTTTAAACCACTCAAAGGCAACTCCAGAACCAAATTCTGGGGGAACTTGGCATTTTTGGATGGGGCCCAAAATTAGGAATTTTTTAAATAAATCTTTCATGACCATTGGGGTCATTTCATTTGGTGAATTTACATTTTGGGACTTTTAATGAGAAATAAAATGGACCCAAAATGCCCTTTCTCATTATTTGTCTAAAGATCCACCACTATAATTTTAAACGTTATTTCTTGAATGACAGATTTTTAGGTAAGCTCAATTTATTTGTAAGCATCAAAATCTAAGATTTTCAGTTCTTTTGCAATGCACTTACGATTAACTGTGAGTGTAGAATATGCACTTCTTTCAACCTGCCCACTTAAAAGTCGGTTGGTCACCACACAGCGATATCGCCCCTCGTGCCTCTTGCGTACGTTGTTTATCTGAAGTGTTTGGGACCTCTTCAGGGAATTGAAGCCACCAAACTGCTCCCCGTAGGACAGTTCATCGATCACTGGTAGTCCCTCCTTTTCCCAGGTGATGGTCGGGAGGGGACGGCTATCACCAGAGACACACTGGAAGTAAGCTGGCGCAAGCTGCTTGTCTATGACGGTCTGATTACCGGTGATGAAATCCACAGGGTTCAGAACTAGGCAAAAGAGAACCAAAAAATTGGCTTACTAACTTGTATTACAGGGTCTGTAACACGTTTCTAAAAATACTGACTCTACAGAATAAATGCTCAACATGTACAGTTCAGGACAGAAGTTGCCTCAAAAGACTTCTTAAAGGTTTTGATGGGAAGACGTTAGTCCTAGAAGCAGACACTCTTGGTACAGTAAATGTGTCCTTCTTTATGGGTTCTCTGCATGAACCAATGGAGCAAACATTTACGATCTGCAATACGTGCATGTTTGTTTGCCTATCTGGAACACAGTACAACCAAAAATGAATAATCTGCCTACAAGTACATATATCTGTAGTGTTCAGCATGGGTTCCACAGACATTACGGCCTGCCAGCCCCTGTAAGTTTGTTAGCTGTAAGGGCATACTTGCATGGCTTACAGATAACCTTGGGCATTAGTTTAACTGTGCAAAACCCATAGCACTCAGTGCTTGAATGTGATTACAGTGCATGCATTACAGTATAGGGCAAATGATCAACTCCATCTCAATTCTCTGTAATAGTCCATCACGAGCCATAATCACAAGTGAACTAGCCTGAAAGTCAAGTCTCCGGATATTTCATTAGTAAGCTGTGACAAAAACATTCCTGTGTCACTGTTCCTCCTGCTACTTATGGCAGGGCTTGCGACTGGGCTCTTGAAAGGACAAGTGACTTGACTAGTCATGGACTCCACTACAGCCCTAGTAAAGAGAAACTTTACTGAGCTGTGACCCAAGGTCACAAAGATATATAAAGTGAAGCATGCCAGTCAGGATTGTCTACTGCTAAGTTCCAACACCACCAAAAACTCATGTAAAAAATGTTTCATTCTGTGATTCTTTCCCAAGTTTTTCTAGGAATCCCTGGGAGGGAGACTTGTTTTTGGACAAAGTGGTGCAGCATTGCATTATGTGACTGAGGCTGCATTCGAATCAGTTGTCCAGACCCAGGTCTACGTGGTCTAGGTCTTCACTCCATTGGAAATAACCAGAGATGTGCAGACAACGGACCTAACCATACACCTGTACAATGTAGCTCTCGAAGCCTGTTTTGAGCACAGTCTATAAGCAAATTTGAGATGACAAAATACGGGTGATTCTTGATACAATGTGCCACCAAGAGGATGCTACAGAAAGGCCATTTTTTGTAGTGCATTGTGGGCAATTCTATTCACCAGCTGTACACGGGGAACTTTAATTGTTCTCAGTGTTTGTTCCTCAGGGAAGGAGATTTGTAAGTGTATTTTGAGTTGCAGTTTTAATAAATCCCTTCTTTCTATTCCATGGGATATCCAATTCTATAAAAACTTTCCCCAAGCTGTCTATTGACATATATTCAAATGCAAACTGTGACATGGTGGCCATGATTTTGTTGACTGTAAGCTTGAAAACTGGCCTCTTCATGGTAATCTCTTGGTGGCACACTGTACTCTTAATCACCCCATTGTGCAAAAAAAGCCTACAAGACATGCATTGTATCTCGGTTACAACTGGTTCTCAGTTTATTTTTCTTAGCACATACAGTATATTGTTGCCTGGCAGTGGTTTCCACCAATCAGAAACACTGGACCCTGGCAATTGTGGCCACTTCCACACAGATGCAATAAACAATGACTCTGATTGTTAGCATGGTTCCCAGAGAACTTTTCCTCAATTACAGGTATCTACGATCACAGTACAAGACAAGGATAATTGTGCCCACCTGGGCAATGTCTGATATAATGAGAGGTCAGCTGGTCCTAGTTAAGGCCAATCAATTATCAAAACAGGATTGTCGCCATTAACGACATTTCCCCATCTGTTGTCATAGGAACTCACCTGTGCCGGACAGGTGAAATACAGTGCATATACGTGACCAACTAGGGAGGTTGAACGGGCCAGAAACTCAAAAATAGGTTATTTCGCTCATCGCTCCATTTCCGTATAACCTGGAACTAATTCATGCCCAGACCTGACCTTGCCAATGCTCCAGTTTCATTTCTACACCTCAGTTTGAAATGAAACTGGCAATTTCTTGGTCAGAGAGGTTTCTCATGCGGATGTATACAATTTAGCACACCAGACATGTGCATGGTCTTATGATGTCACACCAACATGTTCTGTTTTGATACTGGGGGAGGCAGCTTAAAGCAGTAATGTAAAGTTAAAAGATTTACCGTTCTGACATCTACAGAGCTTGAGGGCTTACAATTTTTTTATGTTTTTATACCACACGACAATGCTTTCAACTGAAGTTACGAAAAAATAATAAAAATTCGGCACTGCCAAGAGTTCCCATTCCCATGGCCAGTTCCATGACAGCTTAGCCGTGATTAGAAGTACATGCTACTTCCTCGTCTATCTGCGCTCCTTCCCACCTCACAGTTGGCACATCCCCCTTTTCGGAGCTAAATCAGTGCACAATTTGGCAGGAAATGACAAGAACAAACCACACTTGCAACATACATGTATACAACAATCTTCCATGGCACTGGTCTCTGTCAAATGAAAGAAAACATCCCGGGATGAACCTGAAGATTAGGGACAACTGCACTTGGGTCCATCTCTACTGACTTGAGTGAAGAAGTCCCAATCCACAGGTGTCCCATGTCACAGAAGACATCGAAATCATCCCAGCTGTGCCAAATTAATCAACACAATATTTGCCCACAGGGAAGATTAAAAGAGGAAGCTTTTCCGTTCAGCATGGTGCCTCTCTGAGGATGACTGAGACAGGAAGCTTTCAGGACAGGCCGAATGTAAACAATTTATGAGAATACTGTGGAGAAACACACATGCAAATTTTGAGCTTCCCTGTAATAACCAGGGATTTGGGTAGAAAGAACCTCAGAAGGGACAGGTGGAGTCTACAGCAGACATGGCAGAGGAAGGGGGATATACCTGTGACTTTGAACTGAAAAATCTTCCCTCATTTGAACTTACATGTAAAAGTAAAACAGCTCCAGATTTGACTCTTTCAGTAAGTGAAAATCGGTACTTTTGATTATTAAAGTGTGGAATTAAGAGTTCTTTACACTGACTACTGGTGCCTATTTGTTTTAAAAGCCTTCATCAGTGCACAGGTTAGTAGCATGCCAAAGCTTTAACATTAACAGCCCTTGCACCATTTCAAAACCAAGACAATTCCAACATGCGTTCCTACATACAGGTGCATATGTGTCAAGTGCTGTTTCACTGCTCAGTGGGCACGTCTTGGTTCTTAAGTTTGCATGCTACATGTATTTGTTGAGCTCCTATACATGTACTTTTCCAGTTCTTGAGATTTCTGTTGAAGAGAAGAACGTTCCAGGTATAAATAGAAAGTTATTTTAGTGCACCATGAAAGTGGCCCATGGAAAGTCTCTGCACTTCAGCTTTTCTTGTAGTTTGGTGGGACTTTATAGTGAGGAAATGCTTCCCTTCTTCTTGAGATAACCTCTACTTCTACAGAAACCTAGGTGTGAACTATCTTAATAACCTTAGCGTTTGCCATTTCGGTTTTGGTCAACATCTTGAGAACCTGTTGATCTTGTAAACTACATTGGAAATAGCAAATGCATCTATCAGGAACCCCTTGAGTATATTAAATCAAAGGATAAACGTCTCCATCTTACTTCCACAGAGTGCAACTGTGCAATTCTGTTGATTTATCTTCTTCATTAACTATGGAAATATGCATGTATGCCACGCTGCAAAGAACATCAGACACAATGGGAAGCTGGGAGGGTTTTATGAACTACAGCAAGTCTCGATTTTATGAAGAAAACACACAGCAGGGCAGACACACAGATGCATAAACACCACGGGTGGTTGGTTTTAAGGCCACAGTGACGACATACAGTGCAAGACCGTTTAATGACGGTATCCTACGCTACAGCTGCGCTTGGCTGAAAATCACAGAACTAGTGAGTGGGACTTGTTGGCATACGAAGGAAATATCTCATTGATGCTGCCAGCTTCGGGGCATGAAACTCAACTTGGAGCTAGCCAAGATTTTTTTGGCAGTATACGTGTACATGTAGGTATCACTGTTTCAGGTGATCTACGGAGGAATTTTGGCACTTGTTGCTAAAAACAAGTAACAGTTTTGGTGGTTGGTCACTGGTTGAATATTTTGGTGAACATTGGCTTCATCTATGGTCATATAAACCATGCCCCTGAATGGGCTCATAAATAAAGTTCACATACAACCATGTTCATGTACATGTATAGTATTTCAGCTTACTCTGCACGGGGTTGTAGTTTTTCAACAGGATAGCTGCCTGTATAATATTACTGTAATATCAGTGAGCACGAGGTTCAGTCGTGATCGTAAAAGACTGATTCACAATCTTTACCCACAGTCGTAGGCTTATCAACTGTACACATGCTCAGCACCCCAGTAGAAGCCTGTTAATCCCAAACGGATAATTTTTCTCCATCAACAACAATTTGTTCTGAATGCCTGTACTTCAGGTAATCCTAATTTTTTTTAGCTAACTTTTAAATTCTGCATCCCCTGGGGCAGGTTGGGAGCTTCTCGGCTGACCCCCTTACGCCACTGATTGGCAGCCTGAAGGAAATATCCTGTAGCCAGCCTGTGGGATGGCAGGATTTGCCCTTTTTCCTCTCACCTTTAGTACCACTTCCGAAACACCTAAAAGACCTTACCTGAGGGTTAGGGGTGGGAGAAGGAGGTAAGTAGAGACCCCAAGCTTGGAACGGACTTTCCAATCACTGTGATAAATTTGTTTTCCAGATTGTCAATCAATCTTTCAATTGAAGGTTACATCTTTGGCATACTTGTACATATACTGCTCTCTAGTCTTTATATGGACACCACAGGGAATTTTTTGTAATGATCCCGGGTGATACGGTCAAGCAAGTAGAAGTACAAGAGTCTTCTAATTGTGGGCTTTTTTAACACAAACATGTATTAAGATGTCTTGTCCTTCACAATTCTGGAGTGTACATGTATGTGACCAAAATTCTAGTAAAGCTGTATACACGAAGGAGCAGGCTCGAGCACAAACTACAGTTTGGCCAGTAGTCGATTGCTTTTTAACAATGTACATGCACAAATCAGTTACAGTCTAACAACTCTCGTTGGTCAACTTGCTCACATTTGACCACTGACTGCGATTCTCGCAGCGTACATGGACACTGAAAACTCATACAGTTATTTTCATGTGAATGGTTCCCTCTGTAATGATAAATGAAATCAGCTATTGGTATCCAGCGGTGCGACCATACCCCTGAGCCTGGTCCAAAATGGTCAACTAGATAGTCCCAACCATCCATTGCTCGGTCGGTGTTAGTCGAACGTACTACAGGTATATTGTTAACTATTGCTGTCGCTTAAACTTGCCCTAGGTTGTAGCCAAGAGAACCTTCATTCTCAGCTGCAAGCAGGGTGGTACAAACATGTATAAAACACTGCTGAGATTCAAACATCATTAGTTGGAGCAAAGAAATTCCAACTTCAATCGAGTGAGGCTAAACTAGAGTGACGAGTTCTGTTAATGGAATGGTACATGGTGACTTGCATGCAATCCATTTCTGAGAACTGATCACAACTCGGCTACATTTGCATGAGATGGCATTATGTTTGCGTGCTCCTCGACAGCATATGCTCCACAGTTAAAAATGTGTTCAATTTTTCACTTTCTTTCACACTGGCCAGTTTTTCAAGGGTTTCATATCCTTTTTAATGTATAGCTGATTTCAAAGCTTTACAGCTGGATACTACTTTACAGAAACTTAACAGCTGTGACTAACAGAATTGAAAATATTGACGAATCTTGATGAATTAGTCGCTGCATCAGAGTACACAATTTACTGACCAGGACAGCTGGGGTTCATTGATTGAAAACAGTTGCCATCCATACATGTATGTACATGTTGTACATGTACACTGAAATGCCTGACTCACATTAAAAAGGATTTAAAAGTTTCACTCATCTGACATGATCCACTGTACAACCAGCAAACTTCCAAGCAATCAACTACAATATTCATCCAGCCTGCCAAGCAAACAGTGCACGCTGGCCAATGAGGTAGCAACTGTGGATCAAGTGACTCTGACAACTTTATAGCTACAATCCTTTTTACAGCTTGGCTTAAGCTTATGTCAGTTTTGCTGAGCCTTTTGAGATTACACAAGCCAATGGGTCACGCAAGTCTCAACAGGGACTGAACTACCCAAAAGTTCATTATCTTGATGTGGCTAGAAATTCCATTTTCATTGTACAGTCTAATTCTGCAGTCAATCCACAGTTTTGCCTTTGGCATTGTGCAACCAACTATTCACTTTGGTTGGGAAATTTACCGTCATATGCACGCTCCCATCTAGAGGGAAGGGGCTAGTCTCCCTCTAGCCCCTGTCACATTTCTTCCCCCCCCCACGTACCTTGCCTCAGAGTAAAATTTCTGTGATTTTTCTCTCTACGCCTGGCTGCGGCTGTAAGTAGACTGTGGATTTGCACGACACGGTTTGGTGGGGCCCACAATTGGGCCGTGCACCCAAAGCCGCTGGCAGGAAATCAGATAACCTTATTTGGGTCTCAGACACGATATTGGAACAAGAGATTGGGGAAGGAAAAGAGGAGCAGGAGATGTGTGGACTAAAACTTTTTACTAAAATGGGTGAAATTTTGAGAACTACGTCAGGGCTTGTGACTTAAAAGTTAGCACATGTGATATGGAGCACACTTGTCAGCATTTCCCAGGAGAGTGTTTCGAACTTGAGCAGTTACCTTCTGCCTCTAAATCCATGTTTGAGGGTGTGAACTGTTCAAAAATCAGTCTAACAATTCGTATTGGTGACAGATTTTAACCTAGAAAGCTTCTGAAACTACAGTATACGACAGCCTTCCTGTCAAATTTATAATTTATGAATTGTACAAATTCAGACCAGGTCCTGAGCCAAATCAGGCAGTTAAGGATGCGTCCAGTATGATTGCTCCTGAAGTTTACTGTATCCACGCTGACCTCATGTACATGTACATACATGTAGATGAATGTCAGTCTACAGTAGAGGGCTGCAGCTGCTAACAGACAGCTTCAATAGAAATGCTTTTGACGTGGCAAAAACTTTCAGAGACATAGTACAATAATGACAGGGTTAGCATCCGGCACCAATTTTGTGGCACTGCTTTCATAGCTTAGCAGAAATGTTGTATTTACTGTACAGTTAACTGTAATGCAGCTATAAGCACTAGTGGCATTGCTGTGCTGACTCTTGGGCTTGCACTGGGGTGTCTGTGTATTCTTGCATCACTGATATAATCAACAGTTTCCTTGGAGGCTAACTTGCTTTTGTTGTGCTGTTTTGCTGGTCTCCATGAAATAGATGTCTCAGTGCAAACTGGCGGTTAAGCAGGGTTGTGAAACTGGACCCTGATCTAACCATCTATATCTTTTTTAATTGCTCGACAACTATCGAGTAAGAACCATTTGCAAACAATACATACATTGCATGACAATTGTATGAACACTGACAAATGTCTCTTGTACTTTACATTTTTCTTGTAAGAGTCTCTTTGCCCTTTTAAACTTACATGCAAAATAGAGCATGGCTGCCACGCTCTCCTTCTGGTCGACAAATCCCCCAGATGATGTCAGGCTAGCGATGCAGGAGTATGTTCCCTCATCACCACTCTGTGTCGGAGACACGTGAAGGGTTCCGTTGGGGTAGACGGCCACCCGTCCTCCGGCACTCATGGGGGCATTGTTGTGTTTCCACTGAATAGTGATAGTCCCAGGCCGCAGATCGACAGCCATGCAGTGAAATCGCACTGCCTGGCCCAGGGCAACTACTGTGTCTTGCGGCTCCTCCTGAAACACTGCAGAAAAATTAAGATTGCCTTATCAACGATGAACAACTCATTTTTAGAACATGCTCAAATAAGCTTTGTATTTATACTCAAAAGCAATATAATTATAAAAAGATATTCCCAATGCAATTACCTACATGTAACTGTACAACTTACAGTGTACAATCTAGAATAATCTGTTCATTCAGTTTAGTATCATTAAATAAAAGTATAAATTCTATATGAACAGTGCCTAAATGGGGGATGGAATGATATAATCACAGTTAAATGGAGAATGGATTGATCAACTATCATTATCAACCATCTATCTTCAATATTAAATAGTAAAACTGAAGATGGCATCTGACTTCACTTCTAAACTTACTTCCACTGAAAATCAGAGATAAGATCTGCTCCGACATGGAAAAAGTGTACAATGCCCATCCTTTAATGAAATAATTATTCAAACTACACACTGACATCTTAACAGATTATTCATCCATTCTGGTTTTTGAGTAATGTCTTTTTGCATGGTACTCCTGTCTGAAGGAGACCAGTCCTGAAGCAAGTGCTGGAACCCCCACCTATTAGTAACAGCATTCCAAAAACCAATACATCCATATAACTATTAACAGCTTCCTGCCGGGTGGCATTTGCATATGCAGGATCAGTTCCCAGGCTGGCATTGACTTTCCGTTTTCAAAATTCTTCAACAATTTGTAACTTCATTTACTGGATGTTTACACCCACATGAATGACTGTCTGGTGGCTACTCTGATCTAGCAGGTATTCTCCATTGACACCTGAGTATTGCAGCCAGGCCTGCCGCCCAGTAAAGAGAGACAAGATTGTGTGGTGTTGCGTAATTGTCTTAGTTCCCAAAACTGGCCCAGCGTGTTGCTGAATGGCAATGGTGTCTTTTCAAATGCAGCCACATTAGCATGCAGCAGTACCGTATCGCTCATTGCCGGAGAGCTGGAGCACTTTTGTCCCTGCTGATAATCCGCGGGCACTGAATGCCGCAAACAGTGATATATTGTTTCGAAACAATGACAGATTACCTCCACTAATGCCAGCCAAAAAATGATAGCAATTCCCAGCAGCTCAGTCTTGTGTTCCGAATACGGTCTTTTGTTACAAGGCCAAGCTCCTTTGTCTGATTTCGGGCACCCAAGCTAATGTATGTACAAACCCAAGGTACCCGGTACCGGAAGCACCGGCACCAAGTGGTTAAAGCAATGTCATGTACCAGATGGTGAAGCGTTTATAAATCAGCCCAACCAAACATGCATACTTTGAAGCTTCAAATAAACTTCTCTGACTTTTCATTCAGATCTTACAATTCCTTGATATATCATACTTCCCAAACTCCCTAAAACACACAAAAATGTGTTCTGGTTGGCAAGGACACCAGGTAGGTATTTATATTTCTAAGTTTTGTTTAACTTTTCCCTAAAGTTGTAAGCCAAACCATGAAAAAACGAAATCCTTTTATGGTACTGGTACATTCAAATTCTATTGTCCAGATGGAAACAGTTGGAAAATGAGTCCCATAGTTGATGGGGAGTCTGTTACAACTGACCAGAAAAGGGAAACCTGTGCAATTCTGACACGTTCTGTCTTTAAAGCACACCTGGCAATAAAATCTTAAACCCTGGACTTGTTTTGGGCCAACTAAGGAAGGGTTCATTTTGAACCTCACCACAACTCTGAACTCGCCCCGTGAAGACCGTGGCAGTTCAAGCAGAACTGAACCGTCAATGCTAAAAAGCGTTTCGTCCCCATGCCTGCCCTATGAATCACCGCAACCTTTCGGGTTGAAACGGCTGTGGAATTTCTGACATTTTCAGTTTGGGCAAGTGTGCTGCTGTACACATCACACACTCTTATCTTCTTCTTTTTCGGATGCTGGCTCACCCAGATAGCACTAGGGGCAGGAACTAGCATTAATTTTCCTGGAGATCATGAGATACACCATCCTCCCCAAAAATGCACTCTTATCTGTGTGAATGTAACAAGATTTGGCACATGAGTAATATGAGATGTTGGGGGAGGGGGTTGTGATTGGCATGACCTAGTTGTGTTTGCAAACAATTTGAGAGGAAGAGGAACACAGCTGGATTAATTCCAGGGGGGGAATATCTCAAAGCCACAATATCAGCACGGGGCAGAGAGCGCCACCTATTGGGAGTGGTGTGTCAGCCACCTGTATGGCTAAAAAGTGAATTATTCATTCCAAGTTTTGCAAGATGTCATAAGTGCCAAGATGTATACAGTATATGTAGCACATGATACTGAGGGAATAATGTAAAATGTACATGTATGTTAAATTAGTTGAAAGCACTGTGTGACATAAGTATTGGTGATGTCACACTTTGTCTTGTGTGCACTTTCCAATGATGCCGGTGGATGACCACCGTCCACAAAGCACCACAGGAAAGCACATCCGTAAACATACATGTACATGTAATGTAACCTCTTCAGTACAGAGGTCTATGTCATTGATGTCTCTGTGCACAAAGTGGTGCATGATTGCTTTGACATCAATGTACACTGTACCTCAAAGTTTTATATTGTGCATAGTTTTAGTGCACAAGATAGGTCAGTTTGAAGTGTCCACTGATCAAGATGTAGGTCAGTCTGAAGTGTTCACTGATCAAGAAAGGTCAGTTGGTTGACTGATCTGGATTTGTTTAACACAAGTCTGATGTTATGGTTGCTTTCTACATGTACGGCACTGGTAAAAGATACACAGTGTTTCACTTTAATTTACAAATAATTAGGAATGTATATGTACATGCAGTTTGTTAATTAATTGGCATTAGTCATCTGTACAAAATTGATAAAGACAGAGAATTCCCTAAATTCCAA
Organism: Acanthaster planci; assembly: GCF_001949145.1. Next base: position 214,949 of record NW_019091573.1, on the reverse strand, counting down.
CCAAAAGACATCATTGTTTTCAATTTCCAAACATAATGCTTCAATCAAATTTTATATTTTCTACTTCTCTAAGCATGTTTCCGTACTGAAGGAAAATTTTCATTTAAAATAAAATCAGAGGAAAACTGTACATTTCCTGTTTTGTTTTGTACTGGAATATCTCTCAGCTGACATTCACATCTAATGAATTGCACTGGTCAGTTGCAGGATTGACAGCACATGACTTGACAGAAAGACAGGCGCCTTCCGGCAACATTGTTGGGCAATCTGTTGGCATTGATGATGACCGCACTGAACAACTGATGCAGGAAATCGGTCCGAACAGTGGGGGTCAGTGGCTAAATCCAGCACCAGACACCCAGGATTTTCAGCTAGCCTTGGTCTGAAAGTCCGTGTCAACATTTATTAAGAATGCCCACATAACAAGTTGCCACAAACTAGATCGAAAGCTGATTTATGTGATGGGATCAAGGTTGTGAAATGTAGTTTCTCTTCTCGAAACATCCAATAAGTGGTTGTTGGGAAAAATGGAGAAAGGGATCACATGTATGTGTATTTTTATGTCGCCCTACCCCCATATCAATAAGAAGCTACTGTAACCTTGTAATACCATTTTTTTTATATTTAAGCTCAGTGAATATAAAACATTGAGGAATCAGTAAAACCCAGTCACATCATGTATCCCATACTGTAACATGCTCTCAAATAAGCACTGGGAAACTAAATTCTACTTCCAACTATACATTTGTTTTGTCTGCCGGATATTGTCAATACTGCGATCTATTTTTGCATTGGCAAGTGAGGGAATGAAGCTGGCAGTGATGGTACTGTCCTCCCCTGCTAACTCTGGGACCAAGGTTCGAATCCCTCTCGGCCAACATACATGTACGTATTGGGTTTCTGCTCCTGACCAATATGATCATATCAGAAAGGCCTCTCTGTCCAAACGATCAAATTTAACTCACTACAGTGCCAAACATTTTGTGTATGTAAACACACATGTATGAGAAAAATTAAAGCACGAGATGTGCACATGAATATGCTACATGCCTTTGATGAAGACTCAGGATAGGCTTCACAATTTAGTCCCTCGGCCAAACATACAAAATTAGACTGCAGAATTAAGTTTACACGGTAACGTCTGTCATTTGACTGCAGTTACTCATGTAAAAAGTTCTGAATCTCCTACCCAGAAATGAGGTTTGACTGGCTTGGGCTATTTTATACAAAATACGCCAACTGTCATAAAATCAGAATTAATGTATGATCATCAGCAGTACTGACCTAATAGAAAGTTCATCAATGTACCATCAGACTTTTTCAAATAGCTTGCATAGACTGTATCTTGTTCAAAGCAAAGATGTTGGCAATTATCTTTATTTACAAAGCAGGATGAACCCATGCCATATTTGGCAGGGTTGTCCCCACGGACTAACAGGTGTCCGCTTGCCAATCAAGCACCATCCTTCTTTATCCGTCACCACCTTGGCCACTGACCCCATCAAACGTGACGCCAGTCCTGCTTCAACACCCACAACCTCTTCTGCGTTGACATCCTCATGAGGCTGGCCTGTGTCTCCGAGCGACGTTGGCAGGAGGTAGGTGATAAAAGGCATGCAGCACTGCCTGCTTGGGTCCCTTATCAGTGAGGAAGCCATTTCGCACACCACCACGATGTGCCCCGACACGAGTTACAATGATGAACACGTTGCAACTCTACTGCATTCAACACATCCCTACTGAAAAATATGGACACCCGACAGGCACTGTGGCAAGACATGTGGGAGGGGCAAGTGAGGCAGAATTGGGGAGGGGAGAATAACTGCGTGTCAGCTTTTGCACGGAAGACTGTTTCATTGTGAAAGCAATATAACCTGATGGTTACCAAGACGATTCTGGATATACATGTATTTCTATATTATTCTAATTTTGTTTCCTATCTTCATTTTATTTCAGTTGTTTTGTTTTTCTTATTGGCTTAGATTTTTGGTTTATTTTAATTCACTTAAGGCAAGCTCTCACAAAATGACACAATGCATGTTAGAGACACATTACACATGTAAAATTGGTACAAGACAGAGGAGCTGGGATCTACCACTTTCATTTTGCCTACAGCTTGTATGGGCAGCCAAAGTTAGCAGAAATATCCCCTTTGGTTGTTCTTTTATATATTTTACCTCCACTTCCTTCAAAATGGACATTTGTCTCATTGATTTTAGATAGGGTTGTAGTTTCATTTGGTATTTAGTAGCAGGTATATTAGTATCTGGTGTTCTGATAGCTGCATGGGATTTTAAACACTTTGTTAATTATTCTTTTACTTTTGTACTGATGGCCAACCATAGTTTTAGCAACCACTTGTGGAAAAACACGACTGTGACATCAAAAAGGCAGACCCTATTGCGTGGTGGATCCAACATTTACAAAAAGGGAGGCACCAGCGGCTTGTTTGTTTCATGCATATCTGGATTGCGATCAGTGATCTGTCATTGGTTCGTTGACACCAGATCCTGCCTAATACATGTACATAGCGCGAATCAGCTCTGGGATCACCAATCGCGATCCAGATCCGTGTAAAACAAACGGGCCCCATGTATTTGTTGAAGGTACATGAGCAGAGCATTTATTTTCAATGATAATTCTGTCTTCAAAGGCATTAAATAACCAGTTCAGAGCATAAAACGGGGTAACGGGAAAGGTATCTCCCATAACAGGTTCTAGATGGGAGGGTGTGTGAGACTCCTCCTCTGCATTCACGACAGATTCTAAAACTGCATGATGCATGGATGTACCCCCAACATGAGCTACATGTACATACGTGTATTGTGCATGAACTTTGCATACACTGTACTAAACTCAATTAAACGTTGCAGGCTCTACTTAAGCATACACGTAAGTAGCTTCATGTGCACTCGTGGGTTATTCCATGGGGTTGGGGCACACTTTGTGATGGTGTCCATCGTTACGTGGGTTCCATAAAAATGAACAGCTATTTCTCTGCATGTGGATTCCAATTTATACATCTTGCAAGGCTGAATACAGACGTGTGTGTTATTTTTTACAAAGTAAATGACCTACTCTACATATACAGGTTATGACAGGTGGTAAAAGTTACCCATGTTACAAGGACACCATCACAAATTGTGCCCCAACCTCATGAAATGACCCTCTGAACATGACATAAAAGACAATACAGAGAAAGTAAATTGGAATGTGGTTTTGTGCATTTCACTTCCTCATAATATGCACCAAGTAGATGGCTGTAGCTCAGTTTTTTAGTAATTAGTTTCACTTTCAATGTGGTTTCACTTTAATATATGTAGGTACATCAATGCTTACATCTGATACTGCTCAGGTAAAGAAAATGTTTGTCCAGGTTAACATGTCCCATCAGGGTGCTGCTGATCTCCAGTTCCTTACAAAGCCATTGGGTATATGTGCATTCTATTCTCCTGGGACGGGACGTTAATCCATCATACTTCTTGCCAACCATAAATATCAGTGTACAATATCCCCTCAGTAGAGAAAAAAATTGTTGGTACCCTGTACAACTGCCGCAGAAGAATTTTCAAAGTGGGGGGCCAGATGTGAGACTATCAGTTATCAGCCATTAAAAGGCTGATCCATTAAGCCTTGTCCCATTATAGGACCTGCAAAAGGGGGGGGGGCTGTGACCCCCCCCAAAAGTGGGAGGAACCACTTCTGCTGTCAATGACCCTGTACTCGCTGAGCAAAAATACAGAGCCTACTTCTCTGTCAACTGAACGCTGAATGAAAAACTCACTTGTTTTTTTCATTTGCAGGTTCAAAGCCAATTTGGCTAATTTTCTTTGCTCATACGAAAAGAGTGCACGTTCCCCCTCATGGTTCATTTGTCAACATTTTTAAATGTTTACAATTTAAAGACAAGCAGCTTCAACTCTGTCAAGATCTCACCAATCGAGGACAGAGTTAGTCTTTGGGCAACACCCAACTGCAGAAGCATTGCTGCATGCATGGAAGCCAGTAAAAAATTAGCCGATGACCAATTCCACAACTGGGACACAAAATATTAATGAGATTATTCTTTTGTTCACAGCTACAAAACGAGAAGCTGCTACATGTATATCAGGTTACATTACTGTGATGTTCCCATGCTCACAAAGGTTCTTCACATGCACATTTCAGTAAATTCCATTGCAACCAGTGAGATGTGATTTCGCAAAGTGCAAGTTCCAATTAAGGAATTCATGAGACTGCCCTTTAATGTGATACAGGTACATGGCATGGCAGTAATGGTGCTTCCTCGGATAAGTCGACAAAGACATATGCAAAAACAGACTGTTACAGACTGGATAAACTCTGCTTGTTTTGTTGCTTGGTGAGCTCGTAAAAAAATACCTTGCAAAAAGGGAGGGAACTTCCTAACTACCTGAACCCTGTATCGGTGTACTGAACAGTGATTCCTCTTTAGTAAGATGTTTGTTGTCAGAATATGCATGTACGTGCAACTCTACTATGGGGAAATTGACTTTTGTGCGAGTTTGTGAGAAGCTCATGTTCTGAACTTGTCTTTGACACTACCTTCAAAACTGTCAGTTGGAAATTTCCAGTGGTCTGTCTTTAACCCCTTCACGCCGGGATGCGTTAAGACACGCCATAAAAATTGAGATCCTCAGCCCGCTTTTCAGTTATTGTTCTCGGCCCACGCTCGAGCAAACACGGTGAAAGAAGGCAGACCCTGGCTCTTGTGTATATGGTAATTGGTCTTTGTGTGTAGCCCAGAAATGAAAAGACCGAATTCGCATCATAATCACCAGCTTCACAATAGTCCCCACTTTGAAAAGAGGCAACGGGAATGTGGAAGCTTGAGTAGAGCCGTATGCCACCGAACAATCATCCTTTTCACCGTGTAATTCAAAGCATGCTGGGCACGCTGGGCCACAAACCGAGAATTTGCTGTTTGGCAGGTGGCGTTCGTGGCCAAGCAAGGCTGGAATTCTTGGAGTCGGCTTTCGGAAAGAACTTTTCCTTTATAATTTCAAAACATAACCTAGACAATGCAGAGGAGACCAAACTGTACGCCAGAATGACATTTTCATTAGAAAATCAATGATGCTTTCATTTTTACATTCATGCGGTACATGAAACTTGAATTACTACTTTAACAATTTCATTTCCACAGTTTTTCTTACTGACTTCAAACATGCACTGCAGTTCATTTGGATGTACTCAGAAATTGACCTTATTACATGTATTTCTGGGTGGAAATGATTTTTGAATTGCAGAAGAGAACAACATCATTATGAAAAAAATTCTTGAAATAAATCCTCCAAATTCAGTGAACGCTTGGACTCTTTTTTTCAAGAATTTCACTGCCCAATTGAGCATTTTGGTCACAATTGTCTGTTAACAGCATCACACACAATAACGAAATTATGAGAGGAACTGTGTAATTGGATGACATGAAAGCACAGATATGATAGGCTAATAAACTAATAATAGGCTAATGAACTCCCTCTTGAAAAAAAATGCAGGGGGTACAATATAGCTGGCAAACTGTGAACGACAGCTGGCATCAGCTAAATGAAGTTAAAATATTTCCTCTGGGGTTGACCAGTTCCCAGACTCCTGAGGATATGTGTTAACTCTCAGGGATCTACGAGAAGCTCATTGATCCCACCTTTATCAATGCACCAATCTGTTTCCCTTTTTTAATGCCTGTAGATCCGTGTAATCCCTGGGTGTTTTAGGCTTAAATATTTAGGGCATAAAGCTGCAACCAATTTCTAATGAATCATGGGCATGTTGGTTTAAGAAGAAGCTGAGTTTACTGGCCGTCAGGCTTCCTACTAATAGGAAACCCACAATCAATGAAATCTTACCAATTTCAGCATGACCGACCCCGATGCAAACAACCAACAATACAACTTTCAGGAACCTCTTTTCTGACGATGCCATCACTGATGTTTATCTGTATCTGGCTGTTACCTCACTAGGAAGATTTCTTATGAATTGCTGCAATTAATGACAAGATAAGAATCAAACTTACAGCAAGTGCAAACATGAAAAATTAAAGCATACTCACACAATTTAACATATTGACGGCTGTGCACAATTTCAACGGGGCATTCTCATTTGCGAAGCGTTGTACGCATGAATGCTTATTTAATAGGTTCCTTTCAGGTGTCTATTTGAACGTGAGCATTTTACATATATACATGTATGTCCTCAGTATTACCAGCAGCGTATTTGTTGTGTCCTTTGGTGATGCCAGTGTATTCAATTTACATCACAATAGCCTTTCACTTCCTACAAGTATACTCAAAGTTGACAGTTAATGAGTTAATGGGACCTAAAATGAGATATCACATTTTATGAAATTGTCGGAAGTGAGCTTCAGATTGGAATCAAAGTTCAATTCAAAATTGTCAGGGGAAGGGAATATTTCTACATGTATCTGACCAAAAAGAGAGTATAATGAATTACAGGGATTTTTTGTTCAAACTCTGCAATACCGTTTTGCAGGCCACAATCTATATCAAGGAACTCCAGAGAAACAAGAGCATACAAACTTAAAAATACCTTGAACATGATTATCTGAAAATCTGTCTTTTATCAGAAATAATAAGTTTAGAAAATGGGAATTAAATTAGTCTGAAAGGTTTTTGATTAACCCTAACAGTCCCAAATCCTCCAATTTCAATACGATTTTACATACACCATTCGGAGTTAGGGTTAAGGTATGCTCAAAGATCTCAGCGGGCCGTCCATAAATATGCATTTATAATACAATGTTGTCACAACAAAGTACATGTAATACTTGTAAAATGTTTCTAAAAATTAGCGAGCAACTTTGAATGTTTAAATGATTTTGGGCAAAATGAAATGTGCTCTTAATTTAAGAAATTAATTTTCATTAAAAAATACAACAGCAAGTGCTAATTTTTCAGCCTATGGAATAACTGATTGATCATTCTTGAGTATATCACATTTTCTATCCAGTGAAACAAAATATTTCTACTACAAATAATTTACGTTTTTAACAAACCAAACATATACCAGTGCTGTGAATTAAAATAAAAGGAAAGAAAATTTTTGTTCAATAAGCCACAAGGAAACAGACTTGGTGCTCATGATGATCATAGCAATGACAATGAACAGAAAAAATTGACTTAATTAAGATTTCAACCTGTGGCCTCTGGGATACCATGCCAGCACTCTACCAGCTCAGCTTCCAATCTTCACCAGGTGTACATGTAATTTCTTGGCTCATCCTTGCAAATTACATTTTTGTTACTCACCTAATGTGCACACAGAGTATCAACAGGTGTCGTCAAACTTGGTCCATCTAAAGTTTCATGCTCAGTCACAGGTCAGGATGCACACATGTTCTTAGGCTTCTTGTTACTATATCTGCATGAAACACAAAAGAATGAATACCTTATCTTCAATGTGTGAAGCACTGCATTCCATGAAACAACCCAATGTGGCTTGAGCCAAGCCAACCCACTTCTGTCCAATCAGAGTCACTTGCCACACTTAATTTGCATAAGTGATTAATATTCATGCTCCGTTTGGTTGCTTCAACTGTGCCTTCATTATTAACAAGTTGACAACCTGGGGTCAATGCAACATGTATACACCTCTTTAGACTCAAATTAACAAGCGAGAGTAGCACTACTGAAGTACTAAGCACAAATCAAATGATAAATTTGTGCATTAAAGTAAATGTTCATAGTAGAACTACATGTACCCGTACAGTATCGGCTTGCTGATCAGCAAAGCTGTTCAACAATTTGTGTTCTGATCATAACCTTTTGGTGAACTGCTACCGGTGTCCAATTACATGCACTTGTTAATTGGATTCTGCCTGGACTGCCAGCCACTTCACACTTCTACAGAACAGTCAATGGTTGCCTTGAGCGAAAACAATCCTTTTTATCTAAGATACACACAAGTGACCTTGGACATTCTCAAGGAAGAGCTCATTATTAGCTGCCAGTGAGTGGTACTAAGTGATGAATGGCCGTAATAAACAGTACACCGCATGCAAGCATAGCACTTCAAAAACAAGAAGTCCTCTGTAAAGAAGACGTAATACTGCATAAGTTCCAAATAAAGAGCGCATAATTCCACAAAGAAGTAGACAAAGTTAAAAATGGAAATTCAAAATGTCTTCATAAATACAAGCACCACGATAACAAAGCCCAGCGCCAACCACTGCACACACATTTGTTCACGGTGTAAATTAAGGATTCCATATTGTTCTTAAGTTCATGATTCAACATTTTGTCAACAGTTTCCACTGGCTTTGAATGCATTTGCCACATATGAAGACTCTTGGATCCGCGTCCTCAACTAAAACATAATTTTTCTCATTTATCCCCACTTTCCTTCATAACATGCATCTGAAGACAAGCGACAGTCTTCCAAATATATGTATGTACGTGTCTATGTTGTTTAGGGTAGGGGCACAGGAAAGCCTCATATTACAATCCAAATTTCAAAATAAAAATCTCCCCCACGGTATGGCCTTGGCTGCAACACTGCATGTATGTACAATGTACGGCATCCAAATTATCCATCATTAGTATCCTTGCTGCCCCACTTGCGTCACTCCAGTTTATCTCGACGTAATGCTCCGCTCACTCAAGAGCTGCGTTTCCATCCCTGACGGATACTCCCCAACTCTGCTCATCGCTCAGTAATTCCCAGCAGAGTCCCTCATTTCTGGTCTTTCTTCCTGTCAGCTGCACATCAGCGACATTCCACGATCAACACACACAGACACATGCATACTCACTGGGCCTCTACCACATTTCGGCAAAGTCATCACCCCCCTAGATCTAGACTAATTGCCGCTACTACACCCTCCTTGAACAACCATTCAAGCATCTCTGCTGCGTCTCACCCCTAATCCGTCTCCCCTATTCAGAAGAGACAGGGTGACCCCCTCCCAACACGTCACCCCCCAGCCCTGGCCAATTTAACTTCTTCAATGGTCCATGCACTGTAGGGTAACCTCATTAAATAAAGGGACCAAGAAGTTAAGTTTTTGCTCCATCGACAGGTTCATGCACAGTACACCAGAAGAAAAGCCCATGGCCATGAATGTTGGGTTGATGTAATTGCAGAGCACATTTTTTACAACTGATGTCCATGCTTATTCCAGAATACTTCAGACACAATTTACAAGCTATGGATTATCTGAAGGTCTGTCTTAAAATACTGATACAAATACAACTAACTGGAGACATTTGTGTTTTGAATTCTTCCTCCGAACAGAATAAAAACAACAACAGATTTGGGGGAAATCTGCTGCAGAACCAGCTTGTAACACTGAAGCTTCTGCCTCATTCATGTAATGCATGACATCACCGTCTTGCTCGTGAATTTGTTATCGTTTTAAAGAAATGAGAAATTCGATTCAAAATCAACACTTCTCTTATTCTGTTTTTGATAGAACTCCGCCAGGTTATCTGATGGGGATAATCTGTTGAAGTCAAATTTCTGACAGAATCTATTGAGATCAGCTGAATACACTAATCTCCACTGCGCAAAATTCATGTAAACCAAATTTTTATTTTCATGATGGGACAAATTGTGCTCTACACAGGTTGCATGTTAAGCACAGAAAAGCGAAATTCACCCCGCTTTTTTTTCATTTTCACACTGGGACAACTTCAATGCTGGACTTACTGTTTACATGCAAATGTAACAATTCCACATTTGGAGCATGCCATGGTTGAAGCAAGTTGGCGACACAATTCACCTCAATTTATATTTTCACAAAGGGACAAATGAATAAATAAGACTATAAATTTTCTGCATTGGAAAGTGCAATATCAGGCCATTTTATTGTAGTTTAGTGTGGTATTTACCTAATGAATCACAAAGCAAAACTTGTCACTAGATGAAAAATAGTGAAGAAAGTTGCACAACAAAAACGTGACACTGTTTTAAAAACTTTCAGAACTACAGTACCAGTACGGCGGTACTGTGAGAAGACTACACATGAATTCAAACTTAAAACAAACAGGAAAACTACGAGAATTCTAGTTCCTACTTGACAGACTTGAATCCTCCACAAAAGTTTGATTGAGTGGGATGGATAGTGTAATAAACTGCACAGTTCCTTTAACACTTTCATCAATGGGGTACTGACTCAAGCTCAAGACATGCTGCACAGCTTATCCTGATTCTGCAACCCCCAATTCTCTGTATTTACAGCCCGTGGCATAATACTATCTTGACTCGTTATCAAAAATCATAAGCCCTAGACAAACTGTGGGTCTGCGAAAGTCCTTAGGGTCTGGTTTTGGACATCATCATCACTGAGTCACAAACACTGTACAGCGTCCATCTAAAATCGTGTTACCATCACTATATCAAATACTGGTGACCTGGGTCTTGACAATGCATGAAGAAATATCTTCATCATAATCTGGGGCGGATCCAGGGGGCATGGGGAATACACACTCCCCTCCCCTCTTTCACCAAAGAATAGATAAAATTTTAAAAGGAAAAGGGGGGTCAAGAAAAAAGAGGGGCTATACTGCCTGAAATTATACCACAGAGCACCTGGAATCCGATCCAATAATACCTTAAGTGGGCCCTGGACCCCACACTGTAAGGGCTTCGTGCTACACGCTCGCAGGCATTTAACCATTGCTACTTTAGTTCAACCCCCCCCTTCCCCGTTGAAAATCCTAGATCATGCTCCCCTCCCCTTTTGGAAAGCTTGACTTTAGCAGGTCTAATGCACACCTGTGATGGGGAATGATCTGGACAAATAATAAAGCATGTACCTCCCCCCCACCCCGATTGAATTTCCTCCTATTAAAAAAAATAGAAAAACCATTGATTCCCGCAGGACAATGTAACATTTGCCCCCAGTCCATTTTCAGAAACATCCTTCACACCTAGGGTGCCTTCCAACAACGGAACAGAAAGGGGTCAACTTCTTAACAAATTAAAAAAAGGTCTTGGCACTGAACTGGGTGTTAGTGATAAGAACAACCAAAGTTGTTCGGACCGATAGATATAATGCCGGGGGTGATCCCACAAATTGGGTCTTTCACTAGAACTTCAAAGGCTTGATGGGATAGGAGGGCGTAAAAAGGTCATCTCTTTTCAAACGACGTGGCAACCACACGTACGCAGATGGATATATGCGAAGTCCCCACAAGCATGCCCTACGTGTATACATTTCAAATGACTAGAAAGTCTGCAGTTCCAAGTATTTTAGCACAATCTGAGGTCTAAAGAGAAAAGAGAAGATTGGTTTTGTACCATCTAACAACTATAATTGAGAGGAAACCTCATCCTAATGCATGTACATGTACCATCTACTGCATTATCACTGTCATTTGCACGTACATGTACTGTATGCTGGACAACAATTCCAAACTTCTATTCTTGAGACTGTTTTCCATATGTGAAAATCTCCACAGTGACTCCCTCTGCAGTGGACACAGCACTCATGTTCTTACAATTCTAAAAGGCTGTCAGAAAGAAAAGGATTTTTTTTACAGTTTACAAGTTGACAGTTCTTTGTTCTTTTGAGCCAGGTAAGCAAGCACCCAGAGTTCATTTATTGACTGTGCGTTACCCGGGGCAACAGTACATGTAGGAAAGTGTCATCGGGGTTTTCATAGATGACATCACTGATTTCAACATTCATTTCCCTCTTGAAAAAGTCCTCAGTCTGTCACAAATTCCCCCATGACATGACGACAGCCATTTCCTGGACTCCACCTCATTTTGGCAGGAAAGAACAGTGTTGAAGTCTGAAAGAACATACCTCACATGAATTCCCCGCGAGCCAATCACAGGTACCGGTAATCCGGTTCCAAGTCAGGCTTATAACCTGTAGGTTTGTAACCTTGCTGATGACAGCCGGAGGCATTCCTTTGGCATTGTTCACCATCAGTCTGTTATTTATAATGTGATCATGTGGTGAACAAACATTCTTGCAGCACTGACTTGTGAAGTTATAGTTCATCTTACATGTCTTAGTGCAACTCACTAACATTTATATGAGAAATTCCAACTGGGCAAAACAAGTACATGTACATGTAATTTCTCTTCCAATTCAATCAAGAGTTCATGTTTTGCCTGACATTTAAAGCTAGGGTATAATTTCAAAATTAGCATATGGGGCAACATGTACAAGTAAACAAGGGTGGGATCTGTAAATGTATTCATCAATGAAAAGGTTGCATTGTCCATTTTTAGTCTCTACCATTTGGCAATGTCATGCATACATGTATGAAGCACACAAAGTTCCTGACTAATGCTCTCCATATGTCAAGACCCAAGTTTCTACAATCTTTTCCATTTTCCAATTCTCAAAGGGAGAAAAAAAGCAAATCTCCCTAAGTCAGTTTCCTATGCTAAAAAAATATTTGATCAAGCGAACTGGCTGCAAATTGTTTGAATTAGAGGCACACCTTAAAATAGGCTGATACTCACGGACCTCCATTAACACATTAAACAAGATTTTGGAAAAAAAACTGCCCCAACCACAGTGTTTCCTTTGACTTGATGAAGCAGCTTGTTATGTACATGTTAAAAACACCAGCAAAGTCTGTGAAGGGACTCTCTGAAATGTGCATGCAAAAGCAGAAGATTTCTCTACAAACATTGCAAAAGGTAAAAAGGCAAGGATGGACCGGGGTCTAGTGTCATGAAGTCAATAAGCAGACAAGTTTTGTTAGCTCAATGTCACTCTGAAAAACAAAAACAGCTCTAGAGAAGAGAAGCAGCTCTAGTTACCATTATTGTTCTCTGCAATGTTGTATTAACTTCTTTTATTAAATTGGCCTCTTAAAACCTTTTTTGGTTAATTTATTGGAAAGTGCCCATCTTATATGTGTAAAATTGCCCATTCTTTCCTGGATAACTAAGGGCACTATTGCTATGATGTCATTCTGGGTAGACAATGTTCTCTTGGGGGTTTCTGAGTCATTCTATAAATTCAGGGTCGAAAAGTGCGATGTTTTTGTGTCTCTGTTACACCTGACCTGTGTAATTTGACATGGGGATTTGTATCACTGAAATTGATTTCAAATTATCTCTATTTGTTTGGGCAGGTAATCTGCATTAATTCAACATTCTTAAATAAATATATTAGCGAATGTGTTCAGAACTTTAATACACGTACATAATCATCAGATTTGACAGAGACATTAAAACAAATCAGACCCCTAATTCATAAAATTACCTTTCTGTTCAAATGGCGAAAAAAAGGTTTGCTTGCTGAACAATTTGTAAGAAACAGTTCCCAATACATGTACACAATATTACAATTTACATTGAATAACCCCTTTTCTACAATGTACAATGTACATGTGCAGTACTACACTTGTACATGTATGTTGTAATAAGTGCATGTATATGTAGATGACCAACTTGCATGAGATGGTTACATTGTTTGTTTTTTTCTTTTCAGGCTTTTTTCTCTTACTTTCAAAGTTTTAATGTACTGACTAAAGAGTACTTATTTGAAGCAATGCACCTCTGGAGAAGTAAAAAGTTCCACAATTGTTTAAATTATAATGCCCTGCCCTGCTATTGACGTCCATTACACTATTCAAGCAGGAAATGTTCCACAATGCCCAAGCAGGCTTGTGTGTATTAAAGTTCTTTGACACAATTTGGCAGGAGTACATGTATTTCTTGATCTCAGTCTAAATTCCACGAGGGGTGTTCCAGACTGTTTAAATTACTACATCCATATGACACTCAGCAAAGAGTGTACACTGTATGAACATTTGATTTCATTGTCCCTCCTTCTGACTTCCTTTCAAGGTCCACAATTGTAGTTTCCTTCCTGTACTGCCCAAAGTGACGGCTGGCCGAGCTAGACGATCCAGCAATAATGGACATGCAGACCTCAGCATGAGCAATAACAAGCACTAACCATAAACTTGGCAACCATCCATGCACATTCTACACTCAGATCATGTACGCTACTTTTTTCCAAATGCACACTACAGTTAAGTACATAGGCATACATTGCATCTCTTCCTTTTTCATCCTGTGATACCGTGTATAGCATTTTTGGCATCAAAGCTGGAATATAAGCTCCCCTGCCCGTTTTCTCAAAAGGTGAAGCATATGCACATGTACATGTAGTTGCAAAGTCCCAACTTTTGTCACCCATTGTGAATCTGGTTGATTTTCACAGTAAATAGCAAAATTTGGGGCCTAGCAATTATGCAGTCATGGGCCTACATCAGAGCTAGCTTTCCAACTGTCTGAACATTTTGAGTAGTCTTGTTATTGGGTAAAATGTGGGAGTAAACCTTCTCAATAAACCAAGACAAACAGTACACGTACATGTACATGTACATACCATATACATGTAACTCCTACTACATGTACATGTACATGTAGGTGTCACCTCCAACAGCTCTTGGTATTGTACAAACAAAATTAGAAACCAAAACAACTGAACTGTATATAAGCAAACTTCACTGATCGTCACAACTGATACAGATCTACATGTATGCACATCATACGCAGCACAACCTTTTCATTCAAGTAGACGAGGCATTACATGTACATACCACTTATTATTTTACTTTCAATTTTTTTTTCAATAATGAGGTCAGTAACAATGCAGCCAATTTTTACTTTTCAGTGAAACTGTCCTCTTTTAAAAATTATTCCACACACAATGTACCCCAGAGAATGGCTTAAAAACGCATTTCAAAATGCCTTGCACATTCTGAACAAAAACATAAATATATGGATAGTTTTTTCAATTTCCTAGTTTCTGGCTTTTATGGTATCAAGATATCAAAGCTCTTGAGATCTTTCCAGAGAAAAAAAAATCGCAAGCTTGCTAGGATGAGACTCAACCGTGAGCTTGTGGTTACCAGTGACCACAATCCATCCAGCTTGCCAGGTTCAACAGCTTTAATCTGACACAGCAGCAGCATCTACTGTCAGTGAGTCTTGAGTCAATATAACATTGTATGACAGTTTCATATGCAGTGGTATAAATCTATGAGGTCCACGAGTTTGGGGAAAATAGTTAAAACTGAAAATTGGAAATCTGGAAGGGGGGGCCTTGACACATTAAACTATTAAGGGTGATGTTCTTGATACATAAATGTACATATATACATACATACATGTATACACTGTCGATACATGTACATGTATGTATCAACATGTACATGTACGTTATGCCTTGACCATATAAGGCAGTGGATATTTAGCCGTGAACTACTGTAGTACAAATATGCTTCTTTTTTTTTTTTTAATGAGCACGGCAACTGAACATATAGAGTTTTGACCGACTTAGACATTTTACAAGCTGGGAAATTTTATCAGGTTCATATACACTGTAATTAGGAAGTCAAGGTCATGGAACAGCATTCAGGCCGTGCAACGTCAGAATTTTTCGCCTTTGACAAAAATTCACAAGTCACAAGTCACATAAGGGAACATGTACAGGTGTAGGAGAAAAAAATGGCAGGCAGCTTCTCTGGGAATCCATGGATTATCACACGCTCTTGACTCACTTGGGTACGTTAAAACGTACTCCTGAGCACTCAGCACTGAGTACATGTACGACCCACGGGTCAGCAAAAGTACATGTATACTCTCGCTGGAGGGGGGGGTACACTCCTGCACCCGAATGTAATGCGCACACATCCTACTTATGTTAACAGGAATAACCGGGCAAACGCAAGTATGGTTTATGGGCTACCCACGCACTCGTGTTGATTCACTCCAATGGGGAAAATTTTGCCATCATATGATCTGACAGTTCAATGTCGACTGTTCAGAACAATATAATGTGTAACTGGATGATGGCAAAATATCCAACTGCTATACATACATGTACATGTTTTTACATGTAATGCACTTGAAGTTTTTGGGCTGTTTGATCAACAAGTGGCACAGTTGATCTCTGTTACACGTTTACAGTTTAACGATCTCTGAGACGATTCTGTCAAAGATTTATATTTTAAAACAGTTGGTAGTGAACGACTATCACTACAGTCACGGTTAAAAAATAAAGGAGGATCATGATTTTGCACTCGATATAGACATGATAGAGGAAAGAAGGCAATCTTGAGATGGCACCCTCCTGACAGTGTACATGTACAAAGGCAATGGGTGTCAAAAAAACTATTTTACGTAATTAATACACAAATATCACATTCACTTGACACGCTGCACACAAAGTTATGAATTGTTTTCTGAGTAAAATGCTTCAAAATTGGACTTTTTAGGCCATGTTATCACTTTCTGAAGGCTTGTAAACCACTGCAAGGAAAATTAGTGATGTCTGTACATGGAACTCTTACCAATAGACTACTCTCATTTTGCTCACAACTTGTATAGGCAGCCAAAGTACTGTATGCAGAAATACCACCTTTTGGTTGGTTTTTAGTCTCACCTCCAATTTGATCAAAGTGGACATTTGTCTCATTGATTTTAAATAAGATTGTATTTTAATTTAGTATTTAGTAACTTATCTAGTGTTGGGATACCTGCATGGGCTTTTTAACACCCTGCATGGGATTTTTAACACCCTTTGAATCATTCTTTTACTTTTGCACTGATGGCCAACTACTGTATAGTTTTAGCACCCACTTATAGGAAAACCACAGCCCTCACATCAAAAGAGCAAACCTTAATAATATACTTTCTCACACACTTTTGTTTCTCGGTAAGAAATTAAGAAAGAGTTCCATATGCAGATGCCACTTGACACCCTGTGCATAAACCCTTGGAAACATTATAAGTGTTTTCTACAGGGGTGTGAGTGGCCTTTAAAAATTAAAGCTGAGAATAGCTAGCAAAAAGCTGAAATGTAAGAAGTCCCCATACGTTTGTACACCGCAGGTGCAGAAAAAAATATCAGCTAAAAAGCTGATTTTTCACACCTCTGTTTCTAAGAAAACGACTTGGTATTTTCCATCCTATATCAAACTTTTTCTGGACATGTTTTTACTTTCTAATGGCTGATTGGTCACTAAAGGGAATACATGTAATTACATGTACATGTACCACCGTCCGTATATGGAACTCTGTCTAGAAATTATATTGACTTTGCAATGACTTGTCATTTTCGGAGTTCAAAAAGGGTTCTCAGGGATACTGGATTTTATATGCTTTCCCTTTTTACTACAGTCAACATGATTATAATACTTGTTTATTTGCGTTATTTTGAAAAAGGAAATGTGAGAAAGAAGTAAATTACAAAAATAAATTACCGGTATAGGCCTATGTTGAAATATCTTGAGCCTGGCACATGAAGATCACCTCCACTCCAGTAGAAACATCAACTTCTGAATAATTAAAACATTTTGCATTCAGAGATGAACAATGTAGGATGAATCATCCTTCATTTTTGGCCACTCCCTCCACACTTCTGACTACTTGTATAAAAACAAATTTAAAAGTTATGTTTACTGTTTAATAAATGATCGATTGAAAATATCACGTTTGCTTCACTGACAATTGAAACCTGGTCATCTGCCGCTTACATGTAACGTCATTCATAATGACAAGGCATGCAATGTAAACTGCCTTGATAATATCACTGTTATCACTAAATACGACGCACGAGCGAAGGCCAAAAGTTACACTTTCATTGACTTTTTGCCTTTTAGTTGAATTTAAAGACAAAATACGCTTACCTGAGCGTGAAGTGCAGTAACAGGCATCGAATCCATAAAAATAACGGGTTTTCGCACCTTCTGATCACTTTTTGGGTGTTTTTCTAACAGGTGCATTCAATTCATTTTACAGGTGCCCTCAGCAATTTTTCCCGTGAGTGAAAGTAATGTTATCAACCGCCGATCTTCTGGTACTCAGGTACAATGCCTCAGATTTATTAGTAATCCCAAATTGTGACGTCTAGGCACCAGCCGGCCTTAGCGATCGAAAGCGTCTCCCTATTTGCATAATTGATAGGGAGGGCGCTGTGTATGAGTTACGGCAAATTTCTTGTATGGGCAAATTGCAGCTTCAGTTTTTTTTCCCGAAAGATAATTCAATAACTGATTAAAATGAGCCCCGACCTTCCAAATAAAGATGGATTAAACTTGAATTTAAATTATGTTCAAACGTAGGACGCGCTCTGGATTGCAGAAACAGCCTCTCACCCATCCAATACTAGTTTACGACCGCTTCAAAGCAGCTCAGTGCAGGACGCGTATTTTTTTCCTAGGAGGGTCAGGGCAATTATCATATATGAGCGTGATTAACTGCAAGCTCGATCAATTTAGTGGACACGTAGAAACTTGAGTTAGAAGGTAAATTACGGGATTTACTTTCCTATTACAAAAAAAAAATCTTACCAACTAATCCCCCAGAAAAAAAATAATAACTGCATACATGTGGACTCGAACCCTTGCCTTAACAATTACAAGTCAAGCGCTCTTCTGAGCTGCCCTGCAACTGGCCGAGAGAGCGATTTTGTTGTGTGTTATCCTTAAAAGTTTGTCCTCCCCATCCGACAGGTCCCAGCAAATAATGTCTTGTTTTCCTAGCTAACCAACGTTCCGTAACGCCTTTCTTACCGACTGCTTGATTTCCCATGCCATGTCTTCCTTTCTAGCGCCTTTTTGTGGCCAACTTGACTTTTTGTTAACTTTTGTGTATAGCTGAAAGCGAAACATCTATTACGCGCCCTTCCCAAAAGACAGGTGCATTAACATATGTGCGGCGTGTAAATGAACTGATTCTCGCCCGCCTTGATGCTGCACATCGTTATAATTTCATTGGGCAATCGGAAGTTTCTGATTGGCCGGCCAGATCGCTAATGTCAGTTGATTTTCAAATCCTCCCTGCTTGCAGCAACACACACATTGTGATCTCTGCTGATGCCAACTCCACGATAATTATTTTCTTTTTCACTCGGCAACTTGTACTTTGAATTTATCTCACTGTTGCCGTGAGGCCTTCGAGCCGATATATTGCTTGTTGAGATGCAGACGATCCTTTCCTTTTCTTTAATTCCTCTGATTTAATGAGTACATGTATTTGTATGCCAATAGTATGAAAGTTTTTCTATTAAATGAGTGTGAGACAAATATTACTTCGTTAGCATTTATCAGTAGGATTTTCTTTTTTGTCATTTCAGATCTGGCGTAGTTATACAGTTCAGTTTATTCCTTTTGACTGTCGTTTATTTATAGATCAATTTATCCCTCCAATTACAGACGCATTTGATTGTTCAATTATAGCTTCATTCCCTCTTTCGTTACAGATTCATTTATAGATTTGTTAATTAACTCTTTCATTGTTTGTTCATTTATCAGTTTATTTAAACAACTTCATACTTTAACCACTTTGTCATTTTTGATTCGTTCCTCCATATCTAAACCAAAATTGGAACCATACCTTGAACTTACTCTTGTATGTATTACAGTTATAAATCAATTGTATTTCATTTTGAACATCTTCTTGTCTCCTGTGAATGAACACCTATGAACATAATTTAATTTCCCACCGGACTCCTAGTTAATGTGGTATTGTTCGGTTGTGCGACGAGTGGGGTTGATTAGTCGGTTAAAATTCGGCCTGTGCCCCTTTCCCCCTCGCCCCGGTTACACAATAAATTTTATAATTGCCCCCAACCTTCCTGCGAAAAATCCATGTGCGACGGTTCATATACGCCCATTTTTATTATAATCACCCCGTAACCCTCCTAGGAAAAACTTACGCGTGCAGGACGTGCAAATTGTCAAGAATCAATCCGCCATTGATTTCTTTATCTCCATTGTGA
Organism: Acanthaster planci; assembly: GCF_001949145.1. The sequence goes on along the minus strand of NW_019091573.1, from coordinate 195,208 downwards.
TTCAGATTGGTCATACGCTATAACCATTGCCTTCAAATTAATCACAAATAACATAACTTGGGCGTCGCAAGGGGAGAAGGGTCGCTTGTCCCACCTATCCCTGCTCCCCCCAACAAAAAGGTCGAAGAAAAGGAAAATGAAAAAAATCAACGGAATAAAAATCACCAATTTGCTTGAAAAAATATCAAAAGAGACCCCTTCCATTGTTTATCGTTTTCCCTTCCCCAAGGGCCTCCCCCAAAACGGCTACACCCATGCTTGAAAACATTTAAATACTTTTTAGCTGCAACGACAAAAAGGAGAACGGGCAGCTGGGTCAACTGAAGAAGCCAGGTAGATCTTAATGCAAATGTGTTGTGGTAAATTACTTCGAAGTTTACTGTCTAGTACACGTATTCAAATTTCCACGCTTATATTGTAGTATACTACAAAGTAGGCGTACACATTACATTGAGGTGGCAAGAACGCTAAAACTCAGTGGATGTAGTTCGTCACTTATTTTACACATTTACTAATTTGAACATGAATGTTTCATTTGCCTTAAGCTAATTTAGTGCTCCTGTCCCTGGTGGGTGGTGGAATAGTGAGTATGGCAGTCAGTGTTGGTGTTAGGTGACTGTGTCAGAGTGAATGGAGTTTTGAGGACTTTTGCTTAAGTCAAATTCAACATTAATATAAATCCTTGGATATCTTATAGTAATTTGCTGTGCATGCTTAGGCCTAAGTTCCATCTGGGTTACATTGTTCCCATCTAAAATTGCTTATACTTATTACACCAACTACATTTCTATATACTGTTAATTAAGATAAGTTTTCAGTCGAAATGTATCAGGAAAACCAACTACCCGTCAATGGGCTCTTTAAATACAAAACATAAAATAACACCAAAACTTGGTGACGGTGGTGGAAAGTTTTCAAAAATCTATTCACACAAAAAACAAAAACAAAATATATTCAGGGACCATCATGCCTGTTACATTTTAAAAATTAGCTCCGTTACTTTTGCCACATTACAAAAGATTCTTATTGATGATATTTAATAGCTCATAATATCATCTTTTGGTGCACATTTTATGGGAAAAATAAACTTCCAAGCGAATAAAGTGATCTAACTTTTATGTAACGAAATTCTCAAACGCAGACTCCATATGCTCCAATAATCAAAAGAAGATGGAAAAGTATAGATGCTTAGTCTTTGACAGTCTTCTTTCTTCGGAAAAAAAATCCTTGGACAAATGAAGAGAAAAACAGCACAAACGATAAGCATCTTCTGAAAAAATTCAGATTTTTTGTCAAAAGCGATTTGTCCAAATTTAAGATTCTTGAGCTTAATTTACAAAACCTCCATCAGTACATACCATCCATCACCTTATGGAAAATGAAACGATATCTTTTTGAAGAAATGTCAAAGATATACTCCTCCCAACGGTATATGGAACCTAGACTACATTTGTACCTAAGATAGAATCAAGGAACAAGTTGCAAGAATGTGGAAACACTAAAAATGCAAAAAACATTTGCACTTTAGTCGGTGGTCATCTTAAGTTCATTCACTTGATAATAACAAGCTTCAGGCATTTAGTCCCTGGTGATTTAACGGGAAAGAAATTAAAAACAAGGCAATTAATATCCATGCCAAAAATAGAATTAATTTGTAATAGAACCCAACTCTACTGTTTCATTTTTGTTTGGTTCACTCTAAATACTGTCTATATGAATAAGCGACGATAAAAGGCCAGTAAAATGACGGTAAAAAAACGACGTTAAAACAACTGTTTAAGTCGATTACTTGAACGGTTATCAAGAAGATTAGGATAAAGACAAGAAACGAAAAGGAAAGGAAATTACTCATGCAGAAAATGTGCAAAACATTTAAAAACCAAATATAAAACAAAGAAAACAAAACACCCAAACCCAATCAAAATACAAAACAACAAAAACCACAACAAAGCAAAAACGACAACAAAGAAAGTTGAGGACAGTTGTGCTAACTTGTCGGGGTTCCTACGTTTTCTTTTTGCTTTGTCGAGGTTTGCTTCATTCAGTCCTAAACATCAAAGAGAAAAACTAAAACGAAAAACACGTTACTTCCAAATTAATATCATGTAATTAATGCCAGCTCTTTAACACATAAAAGAAACTAAACACTATCGGTAAATGCGTGTTCATATGAATTTCAGTACGATGCTATTTTGCTTGGTTCTTATCTGTTTTCATGGTATTCATGGTCGTCTAAGGGCATTCTGATGTATACGCCAGCATCCAAAATGTAATCTCTTCACTCACTTACAGCAACTAATCGTTGTTCCGTTCGACATCCCTTGAATCAACAAGACTTCTGCCCTTGATTCTTCCTTTCTTTTCTACTGTCAATGTGGCACTCCATGCATGCCAGCAGTAATAGCATAAGGGTTGCGATGGCAAAACAAATTCAAAGGCCAAGAAAACAGAAATTAAAAATGTAACCTTGTATTGCTTTTTGTTGTTAAATTAAGACATAAGAACATCAAGACACCAAGACATTAGGACATCGAGACATCAGGGAAAAAGTCAGAGAAAGGATGTGGCATGGAAGGAAGAACTCCAACCAGTCCCGTCCGACCATTCTCATCTCCCAATTTCCCAAGACGTCAGGATATCAAGACATCAAGAAATCAAGACATCGAGACATCAGGAAGTCAGGACATTAAGACATCAGGACATCAAGACAATTGTTAATATCCACCCATTTTGTACGTTACAAGTGAAACAGAAAGTAATTGGGGGGGGGCATAAGGGCGCACCAGCTTTCAATAGTGTGGTTTTTATAAGGGCAAGGCTTTGTTAGCCTTATTCAATATCCATTCATCCTTTTTTTTCTTAGTGGGGGGGGAGGCACTTTGGGGGCACCGGGAATTTTTTTTTGGGGGGGGGACACGTTCCCCCACACTTCTATAGCTTTGCTCTTTTTCCTTAGGCGGATGCGAGAAACTGGTCTTTGATATACCCATAAATGATTTATCACATCGAACAACTGTTAAAAAAATAAGGGTTATCCGTTGTCGTCCAAAACCGGTTAGGAGATATTGAGCTTTTGCACCCGCCGCGGAAGCGGCTCTCTTGGGTCGAGTTCGGGCGCAATGTTCTTGACACGGGTTTCTTGTTATCGCGCTCGAACGGCGGGAACACGACTCAAGAACACTGTTCTCGGAACAGGATCCCGCACCACCCCCTCGTCAGGGTTTTACAGGCCAGGAACACACGGAAAAACTCCTGAGATGTTGATTTTTGAACAGCTGCAAACAAAATAGAGAAATGGTTTACAAAGTTGGAGACAATAGGAAGTTTTGCAAAATTAACATTAATTATTTTTTACAACACAGAAGTGAATGTTCCTATTTAAATAGAGAAGAATTCACCCCAGTTGTCTAAGTATTAACTCTCGAATAGTTTACTACAACATAGACGCCGCCATGTTGCTTGTCACTTACAACCAGGGTGCAGCACTAATTCAAGTGAGAATTTCTGACCAGCTCATTAGCATTAAAAGTGCCCCCCCACAGTATCTTTTGAAAAGGAGATTGTTTGGCCCCCAAAAATGGTGAGATTGTGTAAATCGTTGCCGGCAGGATCAACTCCCTGGGTCTTTGAGCTTTCATATGAGGGCAGAAGGGCTGAAAACTACTTTTGAAAAATGGTCCTAAGTGCCCGAGAAAG
>NW_019091573.1:168616-191354 GCF_001949145.1 Acanthaster planci | reverse complement strand
ACCAGCGATGACCAATTATACGTTCCCGGCGTTCGAGCGGCCGACCCAAGAACGACAAATCAAGCTGTTCGTGAACATACGAGAACAAACCGCCCGAACTCAGCCTTGAAGTCTAAATAGTTAACCATAGAGGGCGGTATTTATGAACGCTTAAAAGTGTTTTGTCTGGTTCCTTTTTTCAGTCGCCGAATATTAATTAGGTGATGTAGTTTACAGACTACTGGGTGTAAATTGCAATATCGAATGAAATACGGAAACGATAGCAGGCAGGAGGGGAATTGCAAACGGGTACAAATAAGTTATCACATAACTGCCATCAGGGTTTGTGTGAAAAAGTTCTCGTCTGATCTGATTTGGTAGTCTTAGAATATCATGGCACAGCCTCATCCAGACGAGAGTGATGGAATTTTCCTGGAAAATGAATTGCCGTCGTCAAAAGATGAAGCCGACTATTCACTGTCAGTTGTGAATTTGACGCGGGCTGCTGACATTCCACTGCGGTACTTCCTACCCAAGATTTTCTCGCCCATAGAGGCGAGCATGAGACGGAGTTGTCAGCGAGTGTCGGAGAAGGCTCCCAAGTATAGATTGGTAAGGTGGCGGGGCTCTCTTCAGTTTAATGATGACGCTGCTGCTGAGAAATATTACATGGGATTGCAATGGATGTAGCCTATGCCTAAGCCTAGTTTTTATAACTTTTTTGCGTAATGTCCCTGCTGAGTGCTCTTTCTACGGGATTGTAAATTTGGGGACCCTGTTCCTTTAATGAAGAGAGAGCTACATTTAACTTTTGAATTCACCTTGGGAGATGACTGTGACGTCATGCTCAATAACTGTAGGATTAATGTCAAAAAGGGTAGGGTTTTGAGTTTTGAGAGAAATTTTGACTTGAGTGGAAACTGCGAGTTTTATAACACATGCTACAAGGTGGATTCAAATTGGCGTGGATTGTTTATCAGTAAGAAAGTCACATTTTCTCACAATTTACAATTTGAAATTTTCAGAAAAGAGGGTCAGCGCAATAAAAAGTGTTGCCTAGTTGTTTTGGGGGAACTTACCAGTTTTGCAAGAATAAAATGTCAAAAAAACTGGAGGTTCCCCAAGTATACATTTACATGTAAAATCCCCCTTTCCACAAATGTTGTGGTTTTGTATTATTTAACCATATCTTAGTTTTATGCCAATTATTTTATTGTTACAAACCTATTAACGCATATGTACATTTATTCTTTTATTATTTAATTGTAAGCCTATGTGGAAAGGCAAATAAATCACATCAAAATAAAAAATACATGTTGCTCAAATCAAAAGTGACTGTGTTGACATGGTAACATGGCATCATACGTGTACATGGATGACTGAGAGCAGTGGCACAACAAGGGGGGGCACATGTCCTACAGCTGATGCCCCTCCCCCCCATTTGAAATTTGTGAATGATTTCCGTTGAGTTTATAATGTAACTACAAGTTTATAATGCGACTACGAGTATCACTGCAGCTTGTGTTTTTGTGGTGCCTCCTTGAAAAATGAGCACACCCCCAGGTACATGTACATGTACACGTACTCCCGGACTAAGGTGATTGGCTGGTACCGGTTCATGTACATCATCTAATGGTGTGTACATTTTAATGTAAAGAAAAAAAGTTCCAAATATGGACACACATTTGATACCGTGTGCACAAACCCAATGAGACTGGTCTGAAAAATTGTAAGTGTTTTCTATGTAAACAACTTGTTTTTTCCCCTCCTAAATTGAACTTTTCTTGACATGTTTTTGCCTTCTGACAGCTAAAAGGTCACTGTAGGGAATACTTACTGGTGTCAGTATATGGAACTCTTCCCTAATTGGAACCACATTAGATTTACATGTACTTGTATAATGTAAGGAATTGAAAATGACAAAGTCAGAAAGCCTAACATTTCCGTCCAAGAAGAATTTTTCCTGAAGACAGATTTTACCTTTAGCCTTACATGTACATGATGTACATTAGACTTTTTTTGCCCAGTTTCCAAATCTCTGTTTTATCATGGTCTTTGGCTGCAGTCTGTATTTTCAAGAATTTGATCCGCGGAGTTGAAACCCTCCTGTTAAAGGCAGCTCATGTTTGTTGCTACGGACACATCAAAACATGGACAGTATCCATGCTTGTTGCAGTCTCAAATCTTTTCATCTCAAATGCATATTTTTTCTCCATTCAGAGTTGGTGTACCTACATGTATCTATAGATTCACGGGATAATCAACTCAGAAGGAAGTAATAAATTGTGCAAGAGTGAAGATTGCGCTGAACTTCTTTAAAGTGTAATGATTATACATGTGCATTTACATGTACATGTATACATGTACAACGTGAGGCCGGGGTTTAGAACATTTTCCGAGTTTGATTCCAAGTTTGATACTAATCATGGAGCTCATAAAGAGAAAGTGCATAGATTTGGGGAAAGCAGAGTCTTCAACTTCTTGTGTTTATGTGCAAGTCAGATACAGTATATGTAACTCAGTGTACCAGATTTTATACAAATTTAACTCCCAAAAGGCTTATTTCAACACATGTACGCGTAGGTGAGACATTCAGAGGCCACTGCAGGGTGTCAATTTGGAAAGGCCATATATGTACAATTTGTTGACTTTGATAGTGGAATGTACAGGTATACATGTACATGTACATGTACATTGTATATTCTTGTGTGTGTATTCTGCTTTCTTGTGTACATGCACAGGTACGCTCTCATCCAACCAGTACCATAAGTTGACTTCACACAGTGAAGGTTTTCAACATTTGAATGGGTTCCAAATTTCAGCACAGATATTGCTCCAATGGGAGCAACATGAGATCTGTTTGTTACAGTGTTATAAATTTGCTGTAAAGTGGCCGGGCTAAAGCCAGTAACATTTGTTCTCATGTATCTACACGCTTACCATTTTCAAGTTCATGTACAGTGTACATGTACACGTATGGATGTGCACGCAGCACTAACATGATTAATGCAGCACTGCAGCACACTAACATTGTAGTGCATACCGGTGTCTTGTCGGTACCCACATGTTCATGTACATGTGCTCATCTGCCATAACTTTGGGATCTTTCCAACAGTGTACATAAGTACACTATGTAAGTACATGTGTACACGAACAGTACAGGTCTACATGTACATGTATGTACACTGTACATGTATATGTAGTGACTAGATGCCGTAACATGCAGTTTGAAAATGGGAATTCAAGTATGCATTTTTTTAAAATCTGCTGACACTCCATGTATTAATTGCAGATCAGTTTACATTTATAATGAAGAACACGGTGCATCATGTACTCTAATGGTGAAGTAAAATAATGTACATTCATGTATACATTTATGTACCGTATCAGATACGCCTCAGTACGTACATGTACATGTACATGTAGGGCCACATACACGTACGTACATGTACATGTACATTGATGTATCGTTCGTGTACATTGATTTGATTTATTGTCTTCGTGGACAAGAGGGCGTGTTTGTGCTTGCCGCTCGCCACATTTTACATGTACATGTACCTGTTTGCCCTGCAGCTTGTTGACAATACATGTAGCTGCAGGCATTTTGAGTAGCATTTGCTGAGAAATGTGCATTCTCCACTGGCAGGAAATCCCAACCTCTGGCATTCCAGGTGGCTTTCTTCCAAGGGAGAATTCTGTGCTCCAATACCCACGTAAAATGAATTCACCCCCGTGAAGAAATTTCACAGCACTGGCACAAAAGATCTGACAATAAAATCCAGCTCAGAGTGCCAGAAAACATTCACCAAAGTAAGCAGTACACCTGTGCATCTGTTAGAATTGTTCAAATGGTTTGTGTGACATGTACTAGTTCCTAGGCTAAACCTATTGTGTATGAAATTGGCGCGTCAAGGACTTTATTTGAGGGGGTAGTAATTAAAGGGGGAATGAAGTGGCCTGAAAATATAGATGTCATTTGGTTTGGTTATGCAGTGCTTCATGTAAGAATGTATGCAAAAGTAATTAACTGTACATCAGTCATGGCAGAACTTTGTTGGATACATGTATGCTCAAGGATGCAGTTCCATCATTTTTTGGTTTTGTTCTGGCTTCTTTTTTGGGGTCTCATCAGCGAGCTAAAGATACATGTAGAATGGAATGAATCCCTTCATCGCTTTCTACAGCCCTGCCGTTGCCATTCGTGATTCAGAGGTGGGTCTGTACACTAACAGGTCTGCGTGACCTTCAATACAAATTTCCAACTGTAAAATTTTGCCATTATTTCTTCACAATGTGTGGCTGTTGCCATGGAAAGTTAAAGATAAATCGAGCAGTATCTGAGAAATTGCAGAAGTTTATTTTTGAAGATATAACGGTTCTCACATGGACAGACACTTTGTTTCTTAAATATTAAATTCAAAACCTAATTGAAAATTACCTGCATTGCACTAAATGGTCTTTTTAGTTTACTTTTAGAAACTATCTCATACATGTAAAAAAATTCTAGTGTAGAAAACACTGAAATTTATTTTCAGAAAGAAATGTAACGCTTGTCACTTGAGAGACGTCATGTTTATTACCGGTACAAGGACACTTTTTGAACAGATACATGTATAAAACATGGACAGACGTTTTCCTGGTGTTTGAATTAGAGCATGAAAACAGAATCACAAATAAAACTTGTTTGTTTTCAGTTTACCATATCATTTCTGTTCAAAAGACTTTTAAACTTCAGCTAAAATGAACACTGTAAGCTTTTCCCAGGAATGCATACATGTACATGTATATTTCTGTTGAGGTTATCTGCTCAAGGAATGGCAAAATCAACCTGTTTCATGTTTGTCACTCTATGGACAAACACCATGACGTACGTTATTCCTTAATTAGCTTGCCTTAAAGTCCTGTTTAACTTAAAGAAATAAAAAGCAATAGATTTTGACAATTTTCTCAAATATTATACCTGTAGTACCAATGATTTCACAGATGAATTTTCTCCATGAAAAGCAATTCCAGTGGTATTTTAGATAACCTGAAGAACATGAGTTGACACAGTTGTGTGCATGTCCCACCAGAACCGCTAAAATAAGCTGGACATTTTCATCAAAATTCTGATTATTTGGTCAACAACCAAACCCTATTAAACTGTGTAAACTATATCTCTACAATTATTCAAATATCAGTAACACTGGTTAAGTTCATTTCTTGACTCTCAACGCTGTTAAAGACAGAGATGATTTTGGTTATGTGCAATGGGTCTTTTAGAGTGAACAGACCCAGGTCTTGTCAACAAGGTTAACCCCACTCTAGACAAGATAAAAACATGACCTTGTTTGCTGTGCAAGTTTAGGGCAGAAAAAACTCCATTCAGGTCTTCTGAAGATTGAAGTATTATTGTTTCTGTGACAGATGACAAATTCTGCTGTGCTGTATTTCGTAATATGGATGTTTAATACATTATACATGTACACGTACCTACTGCGTTCAGATGATACAGCACACACATGCATGAGCAGCTCACAAAGTCAGTAATGTTCAGTAAAGTCACAAATCAGATGATGCCGGCCACATGCTTCTGAGAGTACTTGTAGGCATAGATCATCAAAACAGGTGTAGCATTCAATGTTTATGGTCATTTGTCATCTCCAACCCTTTCATAAGATAATGTGTATTGCATACATGTACATGTACATGTACGTACATGTACATGTATGTACATGTACAACGTACATTGTACATGTACCGTTAGATAGTCACTTTTGTCACATTTTTACATGTGCCAGTATCCGTATATGAAACCATTTCAATGGTCATTTCTTATGTTTTTTCCCCCGTTCTCTTTTGGTACATGTACATGTACACATGTACATGTAGAAACATTTACAGCCTTGCATTACATGTACATGTATGTACATGTACATGTACTGTAGGTGGTTGGAGAAAAGAGGTTCTTCAGGTCATGTTACAAACAAGTTCATGTATCGTGGATTTGTGTAGGCAGTTTTTCAATTCCGCAGTAAATGGTTCCACATTTTTTTTTTACTTGTCTTCATTAGGGTGAATTTGGACCATGTAAATGTATAGTACATGTAAAAGTGCTCTTTAACCCGAACTGCACGTCTTTTAAGAAAACAACAATTCCCATGTACCAGCCAAAGGTCAAAAAAGTGACTCTTGAGTACTCATATAGTGCAATATTTCACACTATAGTTTGAGGCCCTGCTGGATACAAGCACTCACCATGGTGACTGGCCATGCACAGTGACTCAAGCCAAACATTCAACATACCGTCTTTCTGAACATAATTAAATGTACAGTGTACGTAATTTGTGTGTGGGAACCACTGAAGCTTGTGACATGTCTGTATCCATGTCCATACATGTGCATGTGTACATGTGTACCGCTGCATGTGTACATGTACATGTGTACCGCTACATGTACATGTACCGGTACATGTATCCTCTGTGTGGTGGGGACTGGAGGTACATGTACTTTACACATGTCCATGTACAATGTACATGTACAAATGTATGTACATGTACATGTATGACTACAGGTAGCAAGCATTGTCATTGGTTCCATCTGCCTCTGCCTATCTGCAGTGCATTACCAGATGATGCTTCCATGTTCTCCGGCACGAACTGGTTAATATAATTTCTTCTGTCATTTACTTTAAAAACCATTAGAAAATCCTGTGAACATGGGGAATGTTTTCAAATGCATTTGTACGAGTGCAGTGTTTGTTCGGGTAGTTGTGCCGGCACAAGAACGGACAGTTGTTGATAATGTGATTGCAGGCTAGTGATAATTGCTCCAACCAGCTTTTTCTCCGGTTCCAATGATGTCCCTAAGTTAACTGAAGCCTTGCACGGATATCAACTCAGGATAAATTGTTGTTATTAATATTGTTTTGGCCTGGAGCATTGATATGCAGTTTTCTGTGGCTGAAGACCTTAAGTGCCATACCTCAGTCATGTCAATACAGTCGATGAAATGAAATGGGGGAAAGAGCTTGGGTCTCTGCAGTTCCTAATGTGCAGTACATATGTACACCGTACGTATCCAGGTTACAACATGAGTTGCTTTTGTGCAGGATGGCAGTTAATTACCTGCTTTGAATTCACTATGTAAAACACTGCTTTAACAATCACAACAGAGTCCACAAACTATGTTTGGGGATACAGATATTCAGTGATGTTTATTTGCTCTAACAATCCTGAATCACAGTTGTGTTTTTCCTACAATTGGCTGCTGAACTGTGGTTGGCTATCAGTACAAAGTAAAAGAAAAATTCAGGAGTGTTAAAAATCCCACGCAGCTATCAGAACACCAGATAATACATGTACAACGCTATTTAAAAGTAATGGGACAAATGCCCATTTTGAATGAATTGGAGGTGAAATCGGAACCAACCAATGGTGATTTTTCCGAAAACTTTGGCCGTACAATTTAGTCTATACATGTATATTAACCATTTACGCAGGTGCTGCGAAATGCAGGTGTTATAAAATGCAGACCTGTGCTATGAAATGCAGACCTGTGCTATGAAATGCAGGTGCTATGAAACGCTGACCTGTGCTATGAAATGCAGACCTGTGCTATGAAATGCAGGTGCCATGAAATGGTGCTGTGAAACATACATGTAGTACAGTACTTGTACATGTACTGTATGATACAGTGAGCAGGTAGTCCTGACTCCTATCACAGGTGTTGTCACATGGGGTAACAGATGTACATGTACATGTATGCATACTAAGCCATATGACAGGAGGTCATAATATGTGCATTTCTTGGTTTTTACATGTAGTTGAGCAGTTGAATTGTGTGTAGACCTTTGTTGGTCCTGCATAGACATGTATGTTACATGTATGTATTCATTTGTCGTGAATACCAGGTACATGTACGACAACATATCATTGACCAGGTGAACTTAGTTCAGGGATTTCATTCACTCATAACTCTGCATTTCATATCTCTATTTTCATTAAAACCCTCCTATGCAAAGACATATTCTTGAACCAGTTGTCCAATCAGTCAAAACCAGTCATGTGTCTGTGTAATGGGGGACATCAATTGGAAGGAATTTTTGACTGTTTTTGACGGTTACTTTGTAACAAAAGGGAGGGTTAATAGAATTATGGCCATAGGCATAAGTACCAGCAGTATTACATGTACATGTACTAGCACATTTTACATGCACATGTACATTATGTGTGTGTAATTGATGGTGATACCGTACATATGTACATGTATTGATTTAGTGTATTGACTTTTATGTTGATCCGAGTACAGTGAATTACCGGTAAATGCAGATTTCATTGTCAAACAGTTTGAAATACCTGTCAGATATGTGCATCTGAAGAGCCTTCTTGTTTTCTTGTTCATTTACAGTTGAACACAGACTGGGGCAATAGGTTGTCCTCCATCAAGGAAGGGCCCGGTATTCTGGCACTGGTAACCGTCGAGAACAAGGCAGTGGATCAACACACTGTCAGCAAAGTGGAGAGCCACATTAAGAAGCTAATGAAAGGCACATCATGTCAGCTGCAGAGGTGAGCAGAAAGTTACATGTAACCTCCTGTCATCTGGATTAGCCTAATTAGACAGCAGTATTAATACGTTATAATAAAAAAAAAGGCAAAGGACCTCATGTACATGTACACCATAATTCAGTGACATGTTTGACACAGGTGTGGATCATACACTTGTGATACAAATTTTGTGTGAGGAATTTTCAACTGAATGTGCATAGGAAACTCTACCGCTACTTTGCAAAACTTGGCACAGGTCATAGTCTACCAGGTTACATACATGTACATCTATATACCTAGCATGGTGTGTTCTGCTGGTAGCCAGTTTTTTTCTGAATTTTTTTTATGGAAGAAATTTCAGAGCTGAGCAGCTTTGTGAAATTGTTAGATCCCAACTACATCACCTGTCCCAACTATAGATGGTCCCAACTGTGGTTGGGAAAGTCCCAACTACTGGTGCTGGAGTTTGGCCAGCCCAACTGTAGTGTAGAGTGCCGTACCACTATATACCATGTGCCAAAGTTGTTTCATTTATGTTGGTTCATGCAAGCAGAATCTCATTTTCATTTGTGTAATGGGTGACACTTGCCACATTGACAATGTATTTGGATAAATTCTTTTGGGTGTAGACAGTTAAAACTTGGAGAACGTTGAGAAATTTTTCTACTAAAATTGGGCTAGCCCAACCACTGTACATGTATACTACAGTTGGGACCATTCCCAACTGTACAGACTGATAGCATAGATGGGGTCTAACCCATGTAGCTTCAATCAAGACGAATGCTCACGAGCTCAGGTACCTGTAAGTTTACAGTACATGTATTGCTAATGGATAGCAAGCGTTCTTCATGCATGTGACTATTGGTACTTTCTGTTTCCCAGATGGGAGGCACAGCATATTCTACTGCATTTTGAAGATTCTAAGGACTACGAGACTTTCGGCAGGTTGTTCCTGGAAGAAAAATTGGACGACTGTGAAGGATTCCGTGTTAATGCCATTGAACGTGAGTGACATTTTGAAAACACTGACGGTTACAGCTTATCCACTTAATCAGTTAATGTACTTATGAAAGCTATTAAGCAGCACTCCCTGATTTGATATAAAATGAATCGCTTTATCAGTGTAATTATTGACTGACACCAAGATAACACCAAGACAAACTGTCTATGTTTGACAACCAGAATTTTGCCACTGAGGTTAGATTACTTGAAGCTGTTAAGAACTACATGTATTACAAGTTGAGCCTTATGCCATAGTTTAGGAAAAAGACATTTTCAGTGCACTGTGCATTGTCTTGTTGCCTGGAGCATATATGATTATTTACTGGCAGTTGTGAACCCAAGACCAGCAGAATATTGACAGTAAATTCGAGAATCCAAGACCAAGACCATAGGTAACAGGAATAAGACAGAGATCCGCAAAAACAGGACCTAAAACCAGCCTCTTGACCTATGTGTACTTGTCCGTACATGTACATGTATATTGGGCACAACACTACTTTACAATGTGAGATTCAACAGGCTTCACATCTGGTACTAAATGCCAAATGAGGTTGGATTTGGCAGGCTTGACGCATGCACTGTAGTTCAGTCCTGTCTGGGTTTGTTCATCAGGTGTGGCTTTTGCTGAATTGGGCTGAGGTCTCGAGAAAAGTATTGGAGCCAGTGGAAACTGGTACACGCTTTAATCAGCCGCACATAATTTGTCCGCATTGCACATTTTACTTGCAGCATCCATTCTGACCAACCCACCACGATGCTTTGTGGAGATTGAGACCACTCAAGGCACTGAAACCAGGGACACCCTTATGTCTTTCATCTCCTACTTCTCCGGTGCCTTCAAGCACGTCAACATCCTGGAAGTCGAGAGTTTAACCCCTGCCGGCAGAAGTGGAGGTGGGGAGGAGCCCCAGGACGGAGATATTCCCCACATGGCCATTACGCTGATGTTTAGCAGCCAGGCCCAGTCACGGGCTGCTGAGGTCCTCAAGGTGCTGTCGGCTGGGGACCCATGGCGACCCTACCGACTCCCGGAGCCAGTGGCCAAGGAACTGGAGGATGACAATACAACATACTTCCGGCATGCTACCTTGGGTCTCCCGCTCTGGGGGGTCAAGACAGGCGCCAGTGAGTCGGGCGTACGGCTGACGCTGTTCGTCAAGGAGGGCAGTGACTTTCAGCAGATGGAAAAGTTCTATGGCAAAGTCACAGGGGTCTCGCCCCTGCAGCAGAGCAGAGGCACGGCCGTCAAGCGCAGCACCTATCCCCTGTCCAACCGACTGGAGTTCACCCTTGCCCTCTACCAAGGCCTGACCCCCCATGCTCACGAGAACCACCTCTTGTACTTTCAAACGAACGAGCAGGCCATCGGTGCGCAGAAGCTGGCCGAGGACCACTGGCAGCTGAAAGATCCAGAAAACAACACAGTGCTGCTCTTCACGACCATGAAATGAAACCGAGTTGCTAGACAGCAGATGAAAGGTTTTTAAGTAGTACTGTAGCCTATTGAAATATTACACAAGTACCGATCCTTGCTAATCTGTGTCCTGTTGTGTGACTATAATTTCACCCCTGTACTGTTTGTACATGCTGTAATATGGTCAGGTCTGAATTCAGAACCTTAATTCGGGATTATTATGACTCATAAAACTGTTGGCATCGTTAAATGTTTGCCAAGTTACCAGCTAAGCGGTCACATTTCTGTGAAGATTTCCTACTTGCGGATGAATCATTTCACGTTAGTGGAAAGTGCAGAATATGTGAATACATGAGTCATGAAGATATACCCAGACATGTACCAGTACGGGTACCTATCCGTGATTTTGTCCGTTCACTAATGAAGTGCACTTAAAGAATGTGTACAGCGCACCGTCATGGAGCATAGTCATTGTTCGTAAACATGCATCTCAAATGAACTGTGGATATGTATACATTAAGGCAGTGGTATAGCAAATTGAATAGGGGACCCTGATGTGGTAAATGAAAGGGAGGGGGGGACTCATAGAACCTCGGAACAGGCAAAGAGAATGCAGAACCACGTCCCAGTTACATTCACTGTGGATTGTTTGTGTGCTTTCATTTTGCATGTAGCTCCCCAGTGACCGTGGCCATTGGAAATTTGAGAAATTTCTCTCCCAGGAATCTGCGGTATGAACTCTGTACTTAATGTGGGCTTTCATATTGTCTTATGCAGTATGCATGTTTGTTTTAGCCGGGATTGTAAATCTAAACTTTTTTTAAGAGATGGAGAAGTACATTTGTGTCTTGAAATCTGGAATATTTCTTGGTTTGCAGTTTTCGTGCAAATTACACAGAAAGGGTGACATGGAAAATCTTTTTTCAGTGACTGTCCTTTTTCTCTCGTAAAAGGGGAATAAATGAAAGAGTTGTCCATGAAAAGTTTTTTTAACTGCTTTTTGAAATGGTTTTTATAGTGTAATAAATTCTAAGAGGATCAACCTTTAAGAAAAGACCCGTTCGCCCATTCCACTCCAAAATTTGCTTACTTGTACATGGGTAAATACATGTAAGTCCTTTTGCTGCAGCAGTCACGGTCAAAAATTCCTTCCACTCGATTTGCCCCAGTACACAGACACACAGGGGTCACCAGTGCTGCAACAGTTACAGACTGTCAAAAATTTCTTTACTCCATTTGCCCCAGTACACAGACACATAGCGGTCACTAGCGCTGCAACAGTAACAGACTGTCAGAAATTCCTTCCGCTCGATTTGCCCCAGTACACATTCAGACACGTAGGGGTCATTTGATTGATAGGACCACTGTGTCAAAAATGCATTTTTGCATAGGAGGGTTAATGTAAAGTGTAACACACAGTCACACTGCAACTTGCCAAGCACACTGTTGAGTAGGTTACAGGTTCCATTTGTGACCACACTGAAGAGGAGGAGGGGCCACACTGTGTGCCCATATTTGTTCTCGCAGGGAGTACACGAGTGAGTAAGTTTACAACTCTCTAGCATCTTGGTGCATGGTGACTGCATCCTTTATTACATGAGTACAGTTCTGAGCATACAAATGACTTGAGTAAGACCCAAGATGAGATCATGAGGGTTTCAGTGGTCAGACTGGGAGTGTGTACTGGTACATGTATGTACAATACCCTTGCATTGCATGGTCATTTCAAGATGGCGGAAGGGTAAACCTTGACCGCTCACAAGATGTGATCTGAGAGTAATGCGCATGCGATATTTCCGTATACCAGCAAGTACCAAGAGGAGAGCATGGAATTGCAAGGCATATGTGGCCCCTACCTCTCTGTTGGTCAACACTGAGGGGGCGCTTGTGCGTAGAGCAGATACCATTGCACCCCCCCATTTTGAAATTGAACTACATGTACATGTATGCCTTTTTAGGGTAATTCTGAACAGAAGAGATGTAGAAAAAAAATATTTATAGCAGTTTGTGGTTCTCATGTCTGTTGCATATAATTGGGAGATTGTAATTGGGGAAAGTTATTTCATTTTAGAGATGATTGATATAAAAGTATGGTAGCATTTTAGACTGTAGCAATGGAAATAGTGTATTGTCTTATATAGAAAGAGTAACGTTATGCTGTAGACTGTAATATACCAGATTCATATTAATTGTTGTCATTCCTGGGTTGCATTATGGAGCAAGTTCAGTGTGCAAGGTCAATACTAGATGCAAATATTTTGGTCCAGATGCACAGCGTTATTGCCTTATCAAGGCAGTTTACAAAAGGAAACCCAGAACTCATTCAGTGTGAGGTTGCGCTTTGTGATAAAGCTGTTGATGAGTTGTTGAAGTTCTGCAAAGATCCTCACCCGCTCCAAATCTCAGAGCCTCCCAAACTCACAGAGGAGATGTGTTGCGTGGCGCAGCGGTATAATTTTAGCTCACTTTACCTGAAAAACCTTCAAATCTTACATGCACATGTATGTTACGAGAAGAATTTAAGACGAATGAAGTTGTTACTGAGATTGTGAATCATGTCGTCGGTGAAATTTAGAAAGGAAACAGGAGACATTACAATAATTCAGAACGACAGGTCCTAACAGGTATTGTTTGTCTCACACCGGGTGGGGTGGTCTGTCATAATTTTGACATGATATCTGACAGTTCAAATTTAAGGTTGACATTGGCAAAACTTGGGTGGGGAGGAGATTATTAAATTGATTTTTATCCATAAATCCTTTGATATTTTTGGCTTGAGAATGATATGCTGGTAGTCTTTTTTTTCTTTTCTTTTTCTATAAATTCCAATTTGTCACCAGACATGTCATGGGTCATACATGTAAGTCCCTCTTGTCAGTGTTTTTTTTTTCTAATTTGCATTTAACAGAAAGAGCAAATTCTATCTTTTTTTATTTACCCGTATGACTCCATTTGGAATCCCGATGAACATGGGCATTCGGGTGAAAAATGTTCCTCTTGCTTTACATTGGCCAAGATTCTTTAGAAAGGCCTTTAACTGTAGATTGGCCCTGGCAACTCCCGATTTTGTCCAAAGTTGCTGTTGAGACTGATAGTGTGAATGCTGACCACAGGTATAAAGTGTACATGTAACAAGCAATCAAGCAATGCTCTCGGCTCAGTCACTAGCCACAGGGGGGCATCAAGCTCGGCTGTGATCACTGGAAGCTAGGGGTGTGATATCTCTCTGAAATCTGTAACTCTGTGGGTGAAATAACAGTTTCGGTTTCACATTGCAGCATGTGAGTGGCGGACACTCCACCTCATGACACCAGACTGTTGGAAATCCCTAAGCAACTTGTCTGCTTAAACTGAAACAAAAAATGTATACAGGGCATGCATGACAAGTTAGCTCAAGCATGTATAGTTTATGTGCGTGATCCCTGAAAGTACATTGTACTTTGTGTACATTACACAAGAATAAATACCTGAGGTTAATTAACCCCAACATGCACAGTTGTAACAACAGTGTACAAACCTGCAAACCTAGCCATACTCCTTCCTAAGGTCAGGCATTACCACACAATAGATTAAAAGGTATTTAAATGAGCCTTTCACTTCATTTAATTTAAATTTTGATCTATTGTGTGGTAATGCCTGACCTCAGGAAGGAGTACTGGCATGTTGGCTGGTCTGCAGTGTATGCTTACATTTTGTGAAACAAAATTGTGCACCACATTGTACAAGCTTCTGCTCCAAATGTTTAACGTCTTTCTAGCGTTAACATCAGTAAAGCAGACTTACCTGTAAAAGGAGTTTGTTTTTAAACTGAAATTGAACTGTTTTCAAAATATGCTCCTCAATGCTTGATGCACCCTGGTGGAAAAAAATGGCCTTCCTGAATAGTAGATACAATATCATTTTCATTCGTTTGTGTTTAAGTAGGATTTTTAAAAAATATATATCAGTACTAGGATTTTTTTCACACCTTAGCTATTTATTCATGTACATTTAAATGTCAGTAGATGAAGCAACCGTCAATGGAATAAAAAAAAAATTGAATTGTCTATGCAGTTACTGTGCGTACATGCAAGTGGAGATTTTATAGTGGAGATTTTATTTTACGACGAAAATCCAATCAGTCATTGTGATCATGTGATGCACCAATATTACCGGCACATCCATCTAATTCCCAGCCATTAAATTGGTTTGGGCTGGTTACAGCTAATGCAGTCCATTCTTACAGATACATGTATTAAAGTCTTTTTGCCCGGGTGCCCGCAAATATATTATGAGACAAACTGACAAATGAAACTCATTAATAATGAGTACTTGAGATGTTATTGGGTATCAAGTTGATGCTGATGGAACGGTGACATGTTTTTTATTCGTCACTGCTTTGGCTGGTTCTAATTCTGTGCATGTATCCCTCAGACTCAATTTGTCCCAAACTCTTCAAATGTCACCTGACGCTGTCTGCCATTTATTAAAGAAGACTTTTCATGAGTCTAATGTTAAAATGTGAGGAGGAAGATGCGTGTCTCTTGTTCATAATTGCCCTGTGAAATACGAGAGCCTACATTATGGACATGTTTTGATTGTAGCTTATCTCATTTATGCTGCTTTGGACACTCATGGAATACGCGTTGTTTTTGTGAACATTTTTTCTTAAATACTGCTCTTTCTTCTTCAAACACCGGCTTAGAGACTCTCACAAGGAACTATGCATTCTTTACCACAAAGGCTCAGATTTTGTTTTTGCTAGTCAATTGTTTTATCTGTACTGAGGAAGAGCCTTAAGACAAAAATATTGAGGGACAGGCTAATTTATATTTATGTCCATGTGTTCAAGAAGTTGGAGATATAATTCAGGTCTGAAGTTGAAAAGAAATGTTCATTTCCTGCAACATTTTGGAAATGAGACTCGAGTTTTGAGTATTTTGAAGACTTACCATTTAAATGAAGAGGGCACAAGATATTTATCAAATTTTATTTGGCCTTTGCAGTGCTGTGAATTTTTTTAAAAAGAAATTAGCACTTGAGAGGCGCTCAGGTTTACAGCCGGTTTTGTTATTGTACAACAAATTTTTAAATACAGCAGTATAAAAAATCTTGCGCAGCTTGGAGTTTTCTTTTAACTTTTTTACTTGGCATTTCAAGTCTGTGTGAAACTGTGGACATTTGCACATCCCGTTGTTATTGCATGGCTTCACACTACATGCAGTAAAAGCTGGAGGATGCATTCGCATGTGTATGTGATGTGTAAAGCCTGCAGTAGAGCTGTTTCACTGTCATCTGTAACCCCTCATCAGCTAAAATTCATTTACATGTATGCTTTTCTCATTCCCATTAACTCAAGCGTGCAACTGAAGTAACACGATTAGGTTCAGGTGTATGGATGATATTTACTCTTCACACGACACCCCCAGAACACATGATTTTTTAATTTTCCTTCGGCCATGAACATACACGATTTGCACGTCTCGATGATGCATTCATGAATGTGGCAGGCTAAAGTCCCTTTGCTGCATCCGAGCCATGGAATTTGGGGAGAGAGTGGAACACCCAGGGTTTGTTGGGGGGGGGGGAACTGCTGCATATGCAGCTTTTAGTGTTGGGCGGGGGCAAATTCGAAAGCGAGTGCAGCTCAGTCTCATTCAACATGATGTTGGGTGAGAAAAAATATCAATAGCCTTACTCGTGGTCCCAACATCCTTTTATTTCACAGTGTTGTTTTCTTAGGGTTTTGGTGCTGATAATTGATAAAAGAAATATACCAATTACTTTCTTACCTATGACGTATTCTTTGTAATAAAAAAATATATCAGGAATGGGAGCAAGTTGCCCTGCCAGCCCCTTGCTAGATACACCATGGGGGGCGGGGCTTGGACTAGCATTTACCTTTGCAAGTAGTTTACAATGTCAACCTTTTCCCCTACCCCTTTGCTACAGGACACTGGCACGTCTGGCTGTATCACAGCTGGCAGTTTGTAGGTGCATGTTCATTTTGTCTTCGTTTTCAGAAACAAAAGAAATGTAACTCTCTGGAGGGGAGGAGCTCAAGTCCCCCCCCACCTTTCTGGGAGTCAGCGGGCTTATAGATGAATCAGTGGAATTTTATTCTTCTGCACTTCATTTGTTTATTTTATTTGTTTGTGGCAGGTTTTTACTTCGTCTTCTTCCCCAGAACAGCCCACCCATACACAATTTCTTGGCTGGCTAACCTTTAAAAGGTTAATTCAAAGAGCTTTCAAAGGCTTACTGTGTTGATGAGTTCGCTTGATTCAAAGAAAGATCCCTCTCTAAAGCAGTATTATCTGTAGCCTTTTTCTTTGGCCTTTTAAAGAAATCTGTCGGTCTTTAAAATTGGTTTTCAAATCTGTGGGCAGATTTTCCTTTAAAAAAAGAAGTGGAAAATGTGAACAAGTCATGTTTGTTTCAACACGAATAACCAAATGTAAGTTGATTTCAGAGAAATGTCAATGAGATGTAGACGCATGCACAATTGGAAAGACTAGGTTATACAAACACCAGAATGCAAGTCATTGGGGCATTTTATTCATCCCCTGCTGAATAGGGCCCCCCTGCACGAATAAATGTCAGAATTGATGGAATGCATTTCAAGTTGATGTGTGTCACTTGTCCAGCTCCACTGGCTTGACTTTGGGGTACTGTCCATGTATTCAGGGATACAGAGAAGCAAGCTCCATGATTATTTTTCTTTTATAGAGAAAAGATGCATCGTTTTATAATCCATGTTGACCAGGGACAGTGTACATGCTATGCATATTGTGGATATCTTGCTCTAGGGGGCTCATTTTTCTTCTCTCAAGCTAACCACTTCAGGAGATACTTGGCTTTATAATGGAAATTTTTGTAAATGCTTTTGGAATGTTTGCTGTGACCCCCTCCAAGTACATGACGAGGAAAAAATGCTTGACTGGAAAAAAACAAATTCAACACAACTTACATGTATCATCCCCAAGCAAATCCCAGGTGGTACCGTACAATGCACTTATTAAGGTAAATGACAATTTCAGTGGCTTAGGATGTGAGACACAAATTGCAGGAGAGAACCAGATATCTCTTCGGATCTACAGAGCTGCATCGCTCTAGTAACGTGACCCCCAAACGACTGCATTCCCATTTAACCTTGATAATGGGCCTGAACAAGCAAACAGATGCGGGAGATCGTGTTGCGAGGATTGCAAGAAATTTTACGCAGCACTTGGCAATAAATTGTACCCTGTTCATCATCTTTGAGGAAAGGTCTTCAGACCGGGAGAGACAGTCCTACACAGCGTCGTTCAAGGAGGGGCAAAGAGAACAGGCACAGGGAGGATGGAAACCTGACAAGTGGGGCGATTGATTTGCTCATCTCGAGAGCTAACCACCAGCCTGACTGAAAAGACACTGCTACGCTTCCTCGCTGAGAACAATGATTTGAAACTAAAATCTGACAAAGTACAGGGACTGATGCTGATCAATTCGTCGGGTTCACCACGAAGTGACACATTGTGGATAGGTGCCGCACTACAAAGTGACATATCGTATGTACAAAGTCTATGGACAATATGTCACTTCGTGGTTCACCAAAACTATCCTATACGTCACTTCGTGGTAAACCCAACGAATTCAATTGCATTTATCAGGGCATGTGACTTGATTCAAGCAATACATAAGGTGCTGAAATGGTAACTATTAACCCAAATTTAATTTTGGAATTCATTTTATTGCAGGAAACATGTCCCGTAAGAAAAATACTATGTTGACAATATGCATAGTTGCCATGGTAACGCTAATAAAAACAGATGTCGTGCTAGAAAAAATAGCTTCATGCACTATCATGCATCTATAACACCATGCACACTCGCCCGAGGCCTGCCATGCAATCATACATCAAACCTGGCATGTGTATTTATCTTCTTTCTGCTCGGAGAACTGGCAAGCAGGAGTTTCATAAGGGTCGGGTCAATGTACTTCTAATTATATTTCTTTAAACAACGGAATTTCCATAATGCATGGTTTAAAGTGAAGCCTCTTAATGTCACACACCCTGGCAGCTTTTGCTAAAAAAAAAGACAGATGTGCCTTTGTATTTTAATAAATTTTTGACAATATCAGGAAATGGTAAAAAACTATACAAAAATTGTATCCTTTGCATTGCATTAATAAACTATAGCACCACGTGTTATTACAATAAAATTGTTATGTCTTTCTATATACTGGCAGTCACCCTCTTAAATATCTGGCAACATGAAATTCATTATTTTTCAAGAAAAATCTTGAATCCTGTATTATTAAAATAAATGGAAGTATTCATATTTGAATCATGACATCATAATCATGAATAAGTAATATTTGCATTCCCTGTGTTCAATCAAGTTAGAAAGTTGTGATAGTGCACTGCTTACCATGTTAGATATGGGCTTTGCTCAATAGTGCAATACAGCGCCTATGCCTTTACGCTCTGAGCGAAGACAAGAGAGGGAGTGTTTTCCATAAAAAAGAAGATGCTTTGGAGGAAACTCACTGTGTGCATGCAAACGTTCATGTGCATTTGGCATGGGACGTGCTGAGCTCGCACAACCAACTTTGTTTGAATATACGTGCACGGTCTACTCATTGCGTTGGGAGTTTGCACGACCCTGATTGAAAACATCCAACCAGCCTGTTTCTTTTTTGACAGTGAGGGCACACTTAAGCTCAGAGCAGAAACCAGCATGTGTACTGCACTACTGAACGGTTCCTAAGATAAAAGGGCAATCGTAAAAGTGTGGAGAGAAAGACTTGTAGTAACAAATTTGATTTGACTCTTACCACGAACAATTTCTTCAAATAACAGACACATAAAATTGCTAACCAATGACCAAGCAACAAAAACCAAGTCGAAGGCGTATTGGCCTGCATCCAAGCCACTTGGATGTATCCAACAATTACATACACATCAACGGGAAATGGCTGTGTCTCTAACCAATAGCTTTCAACTGGGCGCCCATGTTAAGCCCAGTCAAAGCCAAGTAGTTGGACACATGGCTTCATGAGCACATTGATTTCTGCACATCAAAGTCTACAATGCACAAAATCCACAATGCTGCCAGAGAAATTAACATTTAAACCCAAGGGCGGATCTGGATGGGGGAAGGCCCCCCCAAAAATAAGATTCCTTTTTATCACAGATTAAGAGAAAGGCAATTTTGGTGTGCTGTAGTCTCACCCCTTAGAAAGGCCACGACAGTTACATAAAAATATTCTCACATTTTCAGCCCCGTCTGCCTCACCCCCCCCCACAATATTTGGACCTCCCCGAAAATGTGGGTCTGGATCTCGTCTTGTACAAACATAAGAACCTACAGTGTCACTCCAAGCATTCAGGCAGTAGCAAAGCAAATTTTCTGCCACAAAACACCGCTGGCAAACACTCCCGACAGCTAAAATAACTACTTTAGCTGTTGGGAGTGTTTGCCAGCGGTGTTTTGTGGCAGAAAATTTGCTTTGCAATCACATTCACCTTAAGTATGAACTGGCCTTAGTTATTCACAATGGAAAAAGGTACTGAGAAACTCAGAACAATTAAAACGGTTTTCCACTTTTCTTTCAGTGCTGAGGAGGCCTGTATGCCTGGCACCTGTGGCAGAGTGTTTACAACATAAAGAAGGCATGCATAAATAAATAAAAACTGGAACAAAAGTAAAACAGTTCGAGTTGTGGACATCTGAAAGTTGCAAGGCCATCAGAGCTCTTCGCGGGGAAAGTTCTCGCTGCGTATATGCCTGCCAAAATGGGTGGCCTTGCTTCCCGTGAAGATCTCGTATTTATTCAGGATTTCGTCTGCGCTGAGTTTACCATCACCGTCAGCATCGCTAACTTCAATCAGGTGGTCAGCCTGATAAGGATGCAATAGAAAGATAGTTTCTGTCATACAAGTCAGTCGTGCAATTGAAGTGAAGATTTGAAGGTACAATACTATTTCTACGGGTATTTCCTAGATGTATCTCTTTTGTTTGGTTTTGTTTAGGAGTATTCCCCACCCCACCTCCCAACAAAAACAAGAAAAAAAGCTGGTGGGAACTGTGCATATGCAAAGACTACATTCAAACAGAAATTGGTCATGTGTGCAAAACATGGCCTGTGCCAAGAATGCATGAATCTGTGCACGTACATGTACATGCTGCATGTCCCTACCTACTTAAAAGTTTGCAAACCACAAAGTAGAACTTTCACCTTACACCTAAATGAGGTTATTTTAGCCCATTTCATAGCTGGAGGGGGGCTAAAAAAAATGGGCTCAGCCTTGCTCGATTTTTTGGGTTAAAACTTGGCATGCATGCCACAATGATCGTAAAGAGTTAATATAAACTCCTAAAGGCTCAAATCCTGATAAAAAAAAACCAAATTGCAGCGATATCAGAAAAAATGTCTCCTTCAAAGAGCACAGGAAACACTTCATGGAACTGCATTCAAGTTTCCTTGTGCGTCTGTGGCACATGCCGTACCTCCTTCTCAGCTGTGATGTGATACCGTGGCTTGACCCACAGGTAGAGTTCCTCTCCCTCCATCTTGCCGTTGCCGTCTTTATCCAGTTGATACTTGAAGATGTCACGTTCCTCTGTCACCCACTCTGGCTCTTTGCGATTCCCAGTCAGGTCTGAAATGAGGAGGTTAGAAGCCGACAAGCTTTCAACACATTGCCTGTATGGAATACATTGATTTCTCACGGTTTTCAAGCACACATTACAAGTGCAAAACTCAACGCCGTTTTCCAATACTCAACTTCGTCTCCGTCTCAGCTGGGTTTTTTTGGCCACCTGACTTTGGAGTTGTTAGCCTAATGGTAAGCCCAAGATATTACAGTGTTTTAATTTAATTTAAATGTTCCAGGCGTACTATTGGGGATTGATTTTCGGAGACGAAGCCTAAGAGTTGAGCATCAGAAAATGGCTTTATGACTTTTGACTTGTAGTAAGCCTGTGGGAATGCTTTGCCTGTTGTTTTTTCCCAGCATTCCCTTCAATCTAAGATTTCTATCCTAAACGAGGAACCTCACTTCCAATCATCACCATCTGGGTGTTTAACCCATTTCCTCCTCCCATGGCCCTCTACACCTATCTCACCTCTCAGCCTCTTGACGGATGAGTTCCAAAACTGTACAGGTGATACACTGGGCTTTATAAAACTGTGTACCTGAAGTGAAACCAACACAATGCTTACCTGGTAAGGTGTTATCAAAGTCGTCATAGTTACCGATGAACTCTTCCAACTCCACTGCACCATCCCCATTGTGATCAAAGTCTTCCAACAGCCTCTCAACGACTACTTCCTGTGAGCAGAAAGGAAGAAAATAAAAGGCAAACTGCTTAAATTTGGTTGAACGGTCAAACTTTAGACTTTAGGACTGGACACCCCACTCCTCCTTCACTGGCCCTTTTATCAATGAGGTAGTTGAGACCTTGTAAGGTCACAAGTCTGAGGACTCCAACGGACAATAAGGAAACTCGCATAGACTGTCCAGTCTGAATTCAGGTCACAAGCAATTATAATGAGGTCCACCACAGGAACTGCTTTATCGTCATCCACTGCTTGCGACAGGTCTTGTGACCGATCTTGTGTCTGGTCTTGTGACTGATTCAGTGTCTGGTCTTTTGTCTGGTCTTGTGACTGACCCGGTGTCTGGTCTTGTGTCTGGTCTTGTGACTGATCCAGTGTCTGGTCTTGTGACTGATCCAGTGTCTGGTCTTGTGACTGATCCAGTGTCTGGTCTTGTGACTGATCCAGTGTCTGGTCTTGTGTCTGGTCTTGTGACTGATCCAGGGTCTGGTCTTGTGACTGATCCAGT
>NW_019091573.1:119449-168125 GCF_001949145.1 Acanthaster planci | reverse complement strand
ACAATTTGGACAGGCTACCTGCATGTCTTCCACTGCATTAGGGTTGTAGAAGGCCAGCAACTCTTCCCCTTCAAGGAAGCCATCTTTGTTCTTGTCAGCAAGCATGAACATTTTCTTGTTGCTCTTAACTTCCTGTTTGGATAAACGTAGATTGCCTGTTAGCTGATTAAGGTACATCTTGTAAAAGTAACGACATGTTCATTGAAAATTATCAGGAGGTCCTGTATTGGCCAACTCAAGTGAAGGATATCTAGGCTACAAACTCTGAGTACGATCCTGAGATAAAACATGTTTTTTGAACTGCATAATGACGTCTTTGGCTGTGAATCAGCATTTAGCTCAAACTTTGCCTAGTACATGTACATATGTTTGAGATTTGCCAGTTGGAGCCTGGAATCAGACATTGCCAAGGTTACAGCCAGCTGTGACTTTGGTCAGGAGAACTGTCAAATGAACGAGTGTGGTTTTGTTGTGGGTGACAGTATGGGGCAGTTCGATCAACGGCAGTTTGTTAATCACTGGTCGATTCTCCCTGATGCCCGCTATAAATTTAATGTGTAGGTTACCAGTTAAAAACCGTCCACTGGTTGACTATTTGTTGCTGATCAAATTTGACCTTGGTTGCACTTCATGAGTGCAACTGAGATGTGGGTCCTTTTTGGACTCTCGACTGTCTTTATATATCCACATACTAGCTTGATTTCTTGATCTGGATATTCAGCATCATTTTCTGGCACAAAGCCCAAGACGTGGATGTTATACTCCTCCCATGACAGGCGGCCATCTTTGTCCTTATCCTGGACCAGCATGTGCTCCTCAGCGATGACTCGGTCAATATTCTTCAGGGAGCCAATGATCCAATTTTGAAGTTCCTCTGCGAAGGGGTTCACCAAAATATTGTTAGGTTGGTGCAGAAAAACTGACATCACGTCAGATTACACCATCCCGACATATACCAGTCCTTTGCAGCAGTGAGAGTATGATTGTGGAGGATGTGGGAAGAAGAGAGTTTTGACTAAGCAAGGATTTCCTGAACAGAAAAATCACGTGCTTGCTTACATGTGGTCTTAAACAGGGTAGTCCTACCCATAAGTAAGCAAAATTAGCGAATTTGTGGGAGACCAGCACATTTCACAAATTTGACATTTGCCTGTCATTGTTTGTCGCTAGTGGGGGAGGGGGGTCTTGTGCATAAAGCAGGTTACAAGGAAGCAAGGACAGGCATTCAAGCAAGGATCAGCTGGTAATCAGTCACAACAAACACGTACAACACATAAATTTGGTTGGTAACCCGCTTCAGAAGAATGCATCTGTGCTAAGCATTTTGTTTGCATTGAGCAGCTCTGTGAAACTGGCCCCAGACATGATCCAAGCTTGTTGCATTTGATTCACCTCTGTCAATGTGACCATCTTCGTTGGTGTCGGCTTTCTTAAGTATGACCCTTAGCCGGGCCTTGCTCTCCTCTGGAGAGAGTGTCTTGAACTCCCTGGCTGCTTTCTGAGAGGCAGGAAGGAGACAAACAAGTAGGCGTTCCGAAATTGCTCGCAAAATTTACGATCCACTTTGATTCTGTTCTGGAGTGGTACTACCTTGAAAAATACAGGCGATTCACAACAGGGCGCCTCCAAGAGTTTGCAATGCATTAAGCAATCACAATGTGCGAAATCTGTCGACCCAATGTGCGTTTGGAAAGGGTTGACAGACTTTGTGCATTGTGATTGGCCAACCACATTGCAAACTCTTGCAGGCGCGCTATTGTGAATCGCTTGAATTCTACACAGAGAAAGTGAAAGAAAGTCTGAGATGTGATGGCAAAAATGTGGCCCAAGGAATGGAATGAAAAGTTAGCTGAAAGACCAAGTGTATGCCCTGGTAATACAGAAACCTTGATTCTCCCAATACATGTACTTCTGTGAGGAATTCTTCAGGGTCTCCAAAGTCCATTAACCCTAACAGTCCTCAGTCCTCCAACAGGTGAAGGATTGAGGACTGTTAGGGTTAATGTGCAGAAACAAAATGGCAATTTACATGTGCATTCACTTTTCTGTAACTTTCAGGGGGAATTCAGAACCATTTAAAGTGGCAGTAGCAGGCCTTGAAATAAATGTTGTCCTGCACAATCCGGCAAACCATTCTGTGGATTTTGAAAAATCTGGGAAGGTCTGGGTTCATGCACTGAAACTCCAAGATCAAAAAATCTCAGAACAGAAATTTAAAACACACGGTGATATAATAATGGTGGGGAAGAGATTGGAATGTAAGGAGGGATGCATGTACTTTGCCTAAAATGTGATTTGGGGGAAAGGACTACATTCTGTGAATCCAGAGAAAAACTTATTTACTGACGTAGCCACCAAGGAACATTTCATGGTCAAAAGGCTGGGTTCGAGGAGGCTCAACATCGGGAGGTCGGGCAGAGAAATTGCGTGATGTCACTTCCACCACAAGCAGAGCCAGAAAGCAAAGTGATGCCTGCAATGTCATCCTGGAGGCTGTTTGTCTCTTTTGCTGTTTGGACAGAAACAAAGGAAGGAATACTATTCACGGTTAAATACCTGGGTGATCATTAATATCATAATATTGGGACCAATTGATCAATTGCATTGTGGTATCAATCAATCCAGTCAGAAATCTTGCACTTGAAATAGACAGAAAAAGTGATCAGCTGATGGCGGAAATATTGACAGATTGTTCAAAAAAGATCAACCGATCATGCAAATATGATTTACTTTAGTCTAAATAATATAGGCCTAATATTAATACGGTGAATTAAACAAATGTGAAACTACTCTCTTTCTATGGTCTAGTGATTAGTGAATCACAAGAGAAAGGGGTAAGCCTGCTAAGAGCTCCATGTGGACGGATGCAACTTAACCCTAGCCCGTCAAGGGTTGCTGGCCCTTACCTTCCCCATTCACACAAAGTAAAACACCCATATGGGACTTTGTGCACAGAGGCTGTTGGACTTTGTTTTTCTGAGGTATGCCAAACCCAATGCAAAAGCCAGCTGTTATGGGCCTACCAGACCTATCCCCACAGAATTAAACACTTTACTACTTTTTAATTCTGTGTGGTTGGGGAAGGTAAGGGTTAATGCATTCATCCTGGAGCTTTTGTAACCCGAGGTTACAGCAAAGTGCAGGTGAACATCTGAACATGCTGAAAACACAGTTGACTTATATTGTAGCTGTTTGTTTTCACCATGCGCAAAAGGTCATGAAGCTCCAGGATGTCATCGAGAGTTGCATCTTCCTATACAGACATTACTGCTTTTCTCTTGAACTTAGGCCTAAGCCCTAGGCAGGCTAGGGCATAGGCCTACATGTACATGTAGTTTTTTTGGCCATCCCTCAGAAAGTGATACTAATTACCATGTCATTTCTTGCAAGGAAATTATCAAAACATCTACATGTACTTAGAAAACAGAATTTTTTCAGACCAGTCTCATTGACTTTGTGCGCATGGTGTCAACTGATGTTCGTGTATGGAACTATGTCCGTACACCCCTCCTCCCTCTGCCCCGCCCATCACTAGTCCTATCCCACTAGTGCACTACCAATGCCATGCCTACGACTTTCAGAGCAAACAAAACAGCCAGCATGGCCAGGAACACAGACGAACATTAGTCCTATTACTAACATTGTTAGTCATCTTGTCATGACACTCAAAAGCAGTGATGGTAAGATGCCACACGACATACATGTACATGTATGACTAGTGTCTAATTCAGTCTCTAGAAATCTTGGTAGTGGTGTACCACAGGGGTCTATTCTGGGTCCGTTACTGTTCTTGATTTACATAAATGATTTTACTAAATCATCTGATGTATTTTCATTCATTTTGTTTGCCGATGACTCAAATTTATTTATCTCTCATAGAAACATTGATACCCTGGTTGAAATGGTTAATTCTGAACTTAGCTCAGTTTGTAACTGGTTTAAGGTTAATAAACTTTCACTAAATCTTAATAAAAGTAAGTATATGCCGTTTAGTAACTCTGCCAGTGAACTTACTGATGGGTTCAGGATTAATAACTTCAGGACTGAGAAAACAGATTGCCTTAAGTTTCTGGGATTGGTAATTGATTCCGGATTAACTTGGAATAATCACATCAATTATCTGTGTCAAATTATTAGTAGAAATACCGGTGTCATTGCTAGAATCAAACATTTTGTTCCTTCTCATGTCTTATTTTCTTTGTATAATACCTTAATTAATCGTACTTCTTTTGCACAAAAAACTATTAGATATAATGGTTCAAAGTTATGGAATTCATTAAGCGATTCATTGAGACAAAGTAAAAATTTTTCAACTTTTAAGCGAACCTTTAAATCCATTTTAATAAATGGTTATTGCTGATTTAATTGTCTTACATACACTTGATACCTCATAGGGCCTAGTCCTCAAACTGGCATTATGTACTGTCCGTTGTTTGTCCTCGTCTGTATTGTGTAATGTATGTTCTATAAGGTAACGTCTTTATAAGTCCAGTATTTGTTTTGAACCATAATCACTTTAATTGTTGATGATTATAATAATCATATGCATGTTGCATTTTGCCTCAAAGCGCTCATTACATCATGGAGGTAGAATCACACCTCCATGATTATATGCACAGTATGTACAAGGGACCCATGATATTTATTTACAGGCTCAGCTTCTTTTGCCCCCCCCCCTCAGTTTTCACTCTCTTGTTGAACCATTTTTTGTAGATATTATGTACATGTATTTATTTGTGAACACTGTGGAAACAAAGAAAAGACAAAGACTCTCTGTACATGAAAAAGGTAAAAAAAGATCTTATTTACTCACCAAGCCAGTCCGCTTTTTGTGAAGGCCTTACTCCCGATCGTCTCGTTGATGTCAAAGGTCACACCTGTTGAGATCTTCTATATTTTATAAGGGTGTTCGTCGAGTGGTCGTATGTCTTTCGAAATTTCATAGGCCTCTTTACATGGGGAAATAACAACACTTTACCTTAATACTATCTAAAATTAATTAATGTTTTGAAACAGAAACACACTGAATTCATTTTTACTCAAATGTAACCACGATTGATAAATGGCTCCTACCTGCAGATTAGTAGGCCTACGCCTAACCTTGATTAGTGCACTGACGGCTGTTTCATGAATGCTACAACAAAAAGTCCTAGTCAGCTGAGATAAGTGTGGATCCGGTTGGGCAGCTTCCCTAGTATAGTAGTGGAAAGTATTTGTGATCAATCACTCTCGTTAGCCCAATTAGATCACACATACCATGGCTCAGCTAGGAGTCGGTCGGCAGTTGATAGTTCTGTCTTTCCACGCGCGGCTGCAGCTGCAGCACCTCAATGCTGGTCTCTCGAGGCGACGATCTCTACGGAAGTTGGCCATGGCTTGCACATCACGTTCGGTCAGCACTTTCTTTCAGAAACCCTTGAATTTCATCGGTGGCGAACGGGTAGCACCGACAGATCACACGCAAAGTTTTAAGGTCTTCGAGCCTGCCACAGGTAGGCATAAGTAAGATTAGTTTTGCGTATTGGTTGCAAGAAGCTTGGGATATAGCTAGCTTCTACTTTTTTCATCATAGGCCTAGGCCTCCATCATCTCAGCAAAGGTCAGTCATTGCTGAAATGCTATAAAGAAATGAATCCGGGACTGAAAAATATTTCCAAGTTTGTCCAAGAATAGGCTTTGGCCCTAGGCCTAGGCCTACTTAGAAAATTTCTTGATTCCCCATAGACTTCAGCAGTTATATGTAAGGATGCAGTCAGTATGCAACATTCTTACCCATGGAGCTATGAAAAAGACCTAGGCCTACCTTGCACCCCTCTCAATGCCGATGATGCCAAATTCCCCAAAGAACTTTGGGCTAGTGTTTCCCAAACACTGCGTGGGAAAATTGAAATTAATTTCCTGATTGTCAGTGTTTGTGTCCAGTGTTACGTGAGTGTTTTTATGTGTAAACTTTACAAGAATTTAAAAAAATTTCCACCCTAAGCATTCTCTTTGCCAATCTGAATTCTTTGATGTCAAGAATACCGTTGAAAAGCATGAGGAGCCATCTGTGATAGACCAACAAAGAATATCTTGCCCTGGTGTA
Organism: Acanthaster planci; assembly: GCF_001949145.1. Next base: position 162,040 of record NW_019091573.1, on the reverse strand, counting down.
CTGCTGGTCTCATGGGATTTAGTGTTCCGACTTTTGCAGGGAATGTGTTGTGCGAGTCACCTAGCTCTAGCCAGCAGGATGTTGACCGTGCTGTGGCTGCTGCCAAAGACGCCTTCCAGGAATGGTCAGAAACTCCAGCACTTGAGAGGGCCAGGATACTGCAGCGTGCAGCCAGCCTAGTCAGGGTGAGAAACAATTGGACAGCACCCCTCTCTCTGCTGTCTGAAGGCGGCTTCATCCTTTGCGCAAATGCAACAGCTATTTTTGTGACATCAGATCTAACTTCCGTGCGACAAATTTGTAAAAGATGAAAACATTTCCATTTGAGTGAAGTATACTTTAAATATTATTGATGTCAAATTTGCTTCACTGTGTGCTTGCTGTAAGTATAAACTGTCTCTCAAAAAAGCTGTGCTGAGTGTGCGATCAATTATCAAATGTTCAAATATTTGTTTTGGAAATTCAAAATTCAGAGGTGAAAACAAATGAAGATATTTAACAAAGATATATACAATATAAACAATATATAAATAATAAAGTTGCATCCTAAGAACGTATGTCCACCAGTCAAGGGAAAACATTACTTTTCCTACAAGTTCTGTTATTTTTCGCCTTGTGAAAATTACTTTTCATGGTGTGCAATCTCAGAGGGACTAAGGGAATTACCAATTTGGATTGAACATCAGATGGGTTCCCAGCCTCCTCCATTAACTTAGGGATGGACCCCTGCCCTGAAACTCATTGGGGTAGACCACCACACAAGCATGCAGATTTTCTTTCTATAGATCTTTGTAAGAAATTGGTGTGACCAAATATTCAATTGAATGGAAGGTCAGGTATTAAATTATTTGAATAGTGTCAGCCTTGTGTCTCACACTTAGACTGTAATCTCAAATGCAGAGAAATAGGCAAAACATAATCGGGTCAGTGTTACTGATGTGTTTGGAGACAACAATTTTTCAAAAAAAGTTCTCGAGCTCTAGTCTGGCTTATCACATTTTCAAAATAATAAAATCCTGACAAATCCTAACATTTCATTCCTCACCACATCAACACTTCAGGGGTTTGCCGATACTCAGCTTCATCTTTGTCTCAGGCATTTGCCTGATTTATTACTCCCTGACTTTGAAGTCGTTTGCTCAGTGATAAGTCAGATAACACCTGGAACATCAAACTACATGTGACAGAACAAAACACTGAAGTATTTCTGTGAATGGGGATTGACTTTATTGAGAGGAGCCCTGATACAGAGATGAAGCTTATTGCCTGAAAATTGCCTATGGAATGGTTTTCTTGTCAAAGGAAAGGGTAGAAGAATTTGCAACCATGGAGACCATCAATGTCGGCAAATCCATCTCTGAGTCTCGTGTCGATGTTTACTCTGCCACTGATGCACTGGAGTTCTTTGCTGGACTGGCACCAAGTCTAGCAGGTCAGCATTAAGCACAAGATGCATGTTATTATTAAACTTTGTTTTCAGTGAATGCGTATGGTCCCACACCAGACTATAGGAACCACTTGAGAATTTCAGTCACTTCTGACAAGTGGGGGAGACATAGTGCACGATTAACCAGTGCAAGCGTGCAGCCTCTTACATGGGTCCTGCAGCCGATTTCACTAACTTTTACTCAATGATGTAACTCCACTTAAGCCACAATATATTGCGTAAGTTGTGCAACAAATTAAGACCAAATTCACGAAATTTATGGCATATTATGGCGTAACTTACGCAGTCATTTTAGGTGGCGTAAGTTGTGTCAAACGGAGGGAAAATGAACGATTTGACTAGCTTAACATATTCGGATAAGCCTCATCATCGCTGTCCTTACTTGTAACAAGGCTGATGCGAACAATTTACAACTTTGTTGTAGAATGTAATGAAAAACTTGCTTGGCTATGAGAGAATTGCGAGATTCTTCGTCCAGTTCCGACGAAGAAAAGATGAAAACCTTTTTAAAGTGGCAGGCGGAGGTAATTCAACAATTGTTGAATGTAAGTATTACGCATGACTCAAAGCTACACCACGTTTCATGAAATTGGCTGCAGGACCTGCCTAAGGGTCCCAGAAAATTGGACACGAGATCTTCTGCGATCTTCTGTGCAATCTGAGACAATTTCTGACTGCTTTAGGCCGACCCAAGTTTTGAGCCATTTTTGGACATTGCTTCCAAGTTCTGAGACGTCTAATTTGCTATTATGAGCTGTACAATCAAATGTAAGCCAGTGAGGGGGGTGAGAAACAAATATGGGGGCATTCCCCGCTGGTTGACGCCCGTGGTATGAACTTGTGTGCTTACACAATTACACAAAAGGATGCCCTCTGTTGTTCTACTTGGGGCGGATAGGAGTCCTGATCTCAACTGTTGCCAAGGTCTCGTTGATTTCTACACTTCTTGTTCACAGGTGAACATTTCCAGTACCCCAGCGGCACCTTCGGCTACACAGTCCGAGAGCCCCTAGGGGTTTGCGTTGGCATCGGTGCCTGGAACTTCCCCATCCAGATGGTGGGCTGGAAATCTGCCCCAGCCCTGGCAGCCGGTAACACCATGGTGTTCAAGCCCTCCCCGTTCACCCCGGTGACTGCCGTCCTGTATGCCGAAGCGCTGCTAGGTTAGCCCTCAGTCTGTTCAGGAATCATTTTAACACAACTGCTAGTGCATCACTGACGTGATGTGCATGTATTATGGACCAAACTTGTCGACGTTGTCAATATTACTCAAGGTTTTGAATGCGCAGTGTTGCAGTCCGGTACTTTTTTGAGTACCGAGCTCTGTGCCAGGTATGGTTAGGAATGAACTAAGCTGGATAACATGGGCACTGGGCAGTAAATGCACAAGGTTAAATGATTGCAAAGCAAATGATAATGTCAGAACATCACAGTTCAACAAAACTCAACAACAGGAGGGCGGCCTTGTAGCTAAATGGTAGGGATTTGTGAAGTCCTGTCAAAGGTCGGAAGTTTGAATCCAGAAGCTGACAACATGTGACCTTGGACGGGTCACAATACCCTTTATGTGCCTCCCTCCACCCAGGTGAACAAACAGGTACTTTTGAGGGTGGAGACAAGGTGTGTCCTGTAACTGGATGCTGAGTAGTCTTGCCAAGTGCATTGGGTAATAATGAGCCAGTTCAGTATTTCAAGCAAGCAGGGTCACTCAGGAGCAAAGCACGTGCGTGAGTCCGCGCTGAGAGGAAAGACCCCACAGGCGCGTCTGAATGACCTCAGACACACTTCATTTTAGGCATGCACTCTTGGAATTATGAACTGGTTCATTGTTCAGTGCTTTGAGATCATTGGTAGATGGAAAGTGTGATGTACAATACTTGTGGTTTTTAGTAAAGCTCTTTGTTACCTGACAATGGCACTCCATGGATCTACTTGTATATGTCACAAGTTCACTTGATATGTGAGCTTACATACATGTATATTGATCAGAGAATTGGCAAACCTATAGCATTTTCTCGTGGGCACTGATCATGACACACTGTGGCAATAAAGTCTGGTACACTGTGTTATCTTCTTGCACATTAACATAACAATTTGAATTCTCCAGACTAGCGACACTGTTGCTATGTTTCATAATTCGGGGCAAGCTTTTGCATAGGGACCACCATCTCTGGAATGGACTGGTTCCTTTTTGCCCTTTTTACCCATTGAAAACAGTGTGTTGTTACAAGGCGTCTCTTATGTAACTAAGCAAAAGCTTGCCTCGAATCACGAGGTATAGCAACAGTGTCTTGAGTGTAGAGAATCATATTGTTCTGTTCATGTGAATTTAAAGAACTCGGTGTACCAGATTCCATTCAAATGTAACTAGCTAAAGGCTTATTGTAATCCAGCGTCTGCCAAGCCTGTGTCTCTGTTAAGGTGGGGAGGTGGTTCTTGTGTACATCGTCCATATGAAGTTTTCCAGTGTGCTTGCATTTCTTATGTTCTTTGTTTTCCCCAGAGAGTGGCCTTCCTAGAGGTGTCTTCAATGTTGTCCAGGGTCAGGCAGTGACCGGCACTGCCCTGACCTCTCACCCTGATGTAGCCAAAGTGTCCTTCACTGGGAGTGTCCCCACTGGAAAGCATGTGAGTACTTTGGCATGCTGTTCCTAACTTGGTACATGCATTCAGTAGCAATGCAGTGTGTTATGAATTGTATAACAAAAGGCAACTGCAGTGCAGTTTCACAGAACTAAGTCCTAAATAATTAAACAAATTAAATTTTTCCTTTATCATTTCTGGCCTTGTCAAGCACAGGTTTTACCACATTTTGTGCAAACGGTTTGAAGACAAACATGCAACATCGAACAGTTTTCAGCTTGATAAAGCTTGGATAGGGCATAAGTAACACCGTCTCTTGAAATGACTGCTGAATTAAATGTTGATTTTTATTCAGTATTCACAAAATGTGTACATATTCACCAAAATGTCTCTCTTTGCATCCAGTTGTCTTTAAATAGTTGTTCTGTTTCAGAGAAATGGACAGGTGTGTCTAACCTCTTACCTTTGACCCAGATCATGAGGAGCTGTGCCGATGACCTGAAGCATGTGACCCTGGAGCTGGGGGGTAAGTCTCCACTCGTCATCTTTGCTGATGCAGACCTTGAGAATGCTGTGAAGGGAGCGATGCTGGCAAACTTCCTCACTCAAGGGGAGGTTAGTTTATTGCTGCAAGCGTTGTGATCAGTATGATAGTCAACTGCACTACATGGACGAAGTTGGCTCACAGGACATGCTCATGTAAAGTTTTCTGTGTTCTACTCAAAGGATAACCACTAAATGTTCTTTTTCTGGTACAGGTAAATCATGCAGTGTTTTCAAGTGTGCTTGTGTTCATGTTTACAGAAATTTGACAGATTTTGAATGTCAGGATATTTCAAGCTACCTTCGTCAAATCTTTTATATCTTGGGTGATAATGAATATTGCTGACAATTTTAAGCAGTAGATCTTCCCAGTTTGAAATGGCTTTCTCGCACATGGGTGCATGGATCATCCAAGTTACAAACATCCAAAGTCACTTTTCAGCCGAGGATAGGAGCAAAACTAACTCTCAGTGTTACCCTTAGACAAGACACGTCAGGCAGGGCAAAAATCCTAAATTAATTAGCATCTCCAAGGCGCAAATCCATTCTTGGAAAAGACAAGCACCTGTCAAAAAAATTAGTGCACTAAGGAAGGAAAGAATGCAGAGGAATCAGTACAGTGTCTGAGAGAGCTTGTGGATTCTCTCTATTCCTCGCCTTAACTAACCCACCAACGTCACTTTGATACAGGTGTGCTCCAATGCCACCAAGGTGTACGTGGAGCGCAGCATCAAGGATGCGTTCGTCGAGAAACTCCTGGGCAGAGTCAGGTCCCTGAGGCTGGGAGACCCGCTGAAGGAGGACACCCAGGTGGGAGCACTCATCAGCAAAGAGCACATGGAGAACGTGCTGGGCTACATTGAAGGAGCCAAGAAACAGGTACGAGGGGTTGTTAGTTGAACACGGAATATCTGCATGTGTAATGTGAATACACTTGAATGTGATACATTAAGCCCTGAGCTAGTTTTCAACTAAATTTGTATGTTATGCTCAAGTACAGTGTGATCTTTTTGTTGAAGTATCCTACATTGTAACCATAGAGCTATCTACCAGTATAAAAACGAGATTGCTGACTCAAATAGAGTTTTATGCCTGCTGGGCGCCTCCATGTTTGCGAACAAACCAATGGAAAACTTGAAATGTTGTGCGGCTTTTTTTAACTGCTTTTGCATATCTGCAATTTCTAAAACGATGTGCCAACAAAGTCAATATGGAAAACCCAAATGAACAATCAGTAAATGAGCATTTCTTTGTAGCGCAAACGGGTGCGCGTATGCGCTACAAAGAATTTTGCTGTGACTTTTTTTATAGGATTTTATCGGTCCCCGATGATGTCACACCATTGGCCTGTCCTTCCCACGTAGGATGACAGTGACGATGGAAAAACATAAATTGACAAATTGATAAAACACAGGACCATTAATTTATGTTGGCCGTACTGGTACATCTATTTATTTCTACAAAAAAAAAATCATGACAATTATTACTACAAAAAAAATATTAAAGAAAAAAAGAAAACTTAAGACTGGGTTAAGTAGAGTGATTGACTCTGGCACCAAGAGGCACTATACTAGGATTTCTACAACCAGTCTACTCACTGGAACTAAGTGTCCCTGGCTAGATGTAATTCTGAAGAGAATTTGAAGTTCCCTGCCCCATCGCTGTTGGCTCCATGGGCAGACCTGAATGTCATAATGATGTATCTATCTGGACACTGTCCTTGGCTACAGGTAAATGTGTAAATTGGTAGCCAGTTGACCGGACTTGTCTAACAAAGACAGGTACTTGGCACACACTGGATTGAAGACAGTTGGGTACAGTATGGTGTTGCTCCCGACTCACTCCACATCAGAAACAGGTTATTACATGCATATTTCAAGACGAATCCACACAGGATGTCTGACTCCCACCAGGTGTGGCCTCACCAAAGACCTGGAACCCTGTCTTCGGGTAGCTTCTTCGTGGGAAAAGCCCTTTAAAACAATGCATAATTGTTTTGCAAAAATAAATCCACATCCAGTTCGAAGAATGAAAATTACTTCCAACATCAGTATTCATATCTCGATCCATAGAGAGAATTACACCTTATGAAAACTTAATTACAAAATGCCAATTCCAATTTTACACTTATGATGGTTGTGATTTTTGTCCCATAAACATTCCAAGGAACTTGTTCCAGGCAATCCTGTCTATCTTAATTAAATATTAAACAAATTTTAAATAACTTACATGTACAATTTTTGTTAGAACTGGCTTCTTAGGTTGGGCCATGCCGCGGTACACACAGTACCCCACACAATTCCACACAGGAATATATGGTGACTGCACACCCTGAAGGCATATACAGCAGTCCCTTGGGTATGCACAGGGCTTCTTCATGTAGACCTTGAAACAAAATCACTCCACCAAATCTGAATTTGCATAATTCTCATTTACACATCTAAGAATCTAAAGCTTGCTACTCTACTGGGGCAGACTAATTTCTCAAATGGGGGAAATAATTAACACACCAAAAAAATACACTGATAAATAAAACATAGCATTGAAATAATTAAATTTCCTTTACTTTGTGACGACGAACTTTTAGAGCTTTTGTTTCTTGGCATTACAATTCCACCCGTCTAAGTATTTTAATTCAATCTGTAAAATGAATTGAATCATAAAATTAAAGTCATACTTTTTTCCTCCAATTTTTTGTCCGGTCTATTCGAACACAATGTCCAGATTAGGCTTGTGCTTTATATTTTGTTCTCACTTGCAGGGAGCCTCCGTCCTGTGTGGGGGTGAGAGAGTCACCCCCGAAGACCCTAAGCTTGCCAGTGGGTATTACCTCTCTCCCTGCGTGTTGGACAACCTGACAGATGACATGACCATCATCAAGGAAGAGACTTTTGGCCCCGTGCTGACCCTCTTGACCTTTGACACCGAGGAAGAGGTCACCCAACGAGCAAATGACACTCCTCTGGGGCTTTCAGGTGGTGTATTTACAAAGTGAGTGGATTTTTCTTTTTCGAAAATGTCACCATTGGCCAGCAGTTTCTGCAAATTTTATCACCCATTTGAAATGTACAGGAAGCATAACTTGCAATGTTCGATGCATCTGCAATTGGATTAATATAGTATTTTGATTTTTCTTGTAAGGTCTTCAAACATTTTCTCCGACTTAAACCTATTCCCATGTGAGCAAGTGGTCTTCGTTTTTGGGGGTTTTGTGATAGAGGCTTCAATAAAATGATAGACTGTTATGTCTTTTGACACTGACCAAACTCAGATCACAAGGTATACTCGTCAAGCTGAAATCACAGGAACCAGTCTCATTGGGCTGCTGCTAAGCATAGGGATGTGCTAAGCCAATAAAAAAACCTGCTTAACAGAATGAGGCTGCCAGCGAGAAATGTTAGATAGTGTGTTTTGGGCTCAGCATCTAAATCTTCTCAGCATTAATTTCTGTGTAAAGTTTCTTCGAAGTTGAGTCGGCTAGGAGTTAAAAAACGATTATTTTCCTGGAACATTTTTCAAAATACTTCTTTTCTGAGGACCATTTGCCCTGCTTGTCCCTACCCACCAATGTTCACATCACATCCTCAATAACCAAGTGTTTAACCAAGTTTTTTTGGCCTGATGTTTTTCGTGAACTATCCAGAGACATTCAGCGCGCTCACCGCGTCATCAAGAACATGAGAGCAGGGTCATGCTGGATCAACACCTACAACACATATCCCGCCGGCTGGCCGTTCGGCGGCTACAAGCAGTCGGGGCTGGGCAGGGAGAATGCCGCCGTCACGCTCAACAGCTACACCCAGCTCAAAAGCGTCTACGTTGAGATGGGCGACGTGGATTCCCCGCTGTAAAAATCACTCCTGGCCTGTACATCAAGTCTGAAATGTTGCGAGCTGTCGCGACGTAGATTAACCTGTCAATGAGAACTGTGCAATGTAGCCAGTGGTGGATTGTACTCATGCTCATGCTGGTACATTTAATTTGAGTCATGTCTAATTGGAGCGATTCGCAACACTGCTGAGTGAATGTTAACGTATCTCCTGCCACTCCAAATATGGATGCTTTCAATGCTGCAGCGAATACATACTTAATGACTATGTTGTAATTTGTATGAAATGTAGTTTTTTGATGGGACTTCTACAGGGCTGCTTTTCATCATTTCTGATGGCAACACCAAGCCATGGATTGATCAATTAAAATGAGGACTCCAATCAACGGAAATGCACATTGCACTGTGGGTAAAGCTTGACGATGTGCAACTCTGTGTTTAAAACCGCTCTAAATCATTTCTCCTTGCTCAAGCTGTCACAACCAAATCCTTCCACTCAACCTTCTTGTAGGAACATGCGAAGCACTGACAAATCAAGACATTTTTTTGTTTACCGACTCTCAGTGCACCATACCTCCGAAGTGCTGTAACCGGTAAGCACCTTGTAGTTACCGACACTGACCCGCAAACCAGAAATGGACTTTGGAGGGGATAAGCGTTGGGATGGCACTGCATTGTGCATCGCTCCTGTTTGCTCATTTGAAGTAGTATTTCAGAATACACTGTACTGTGCATAAATTACAGCACTTGCTGTCGGCCATTTTGACAAGTCAGCCATCTTAAATGAAAAGCAAAGCGATTCCTGTTAAATATTTGAAAATCCTAATATGTGTGGAAATGAACATGATGCAGAAGGGGAATAACTAAACCCCAGTGGGGGTCTGTGCCCCCCCCCCTTTGAAAATTTGAAATGTACTGACACACACTCTATGCACAAGCCCCAATTCCTTGACTGTCGGTGCCACCTTGAAAAAAATGAGTGCACCCCAGGTGTCCCCCTTAAAATCTACCCTAGCCATGCCACTTTCATGCAGTAAGGCTAATCATAGATTACCACTCCTGTGCTCCAGTGAGTCGTTATGGCTAAAATCTCACATTACCTTGAATGTCCAAATTTGACATTTTTCTCAACATGACACTTTACCTGCAGTTGTTGTAAAATAGTTAGGCTCCTTCCCACTTCAGAGCATTCTATAAATAAAGTGGACTCTTGGAGCAAGATCCAAAATATCACCATCTCGCGAATTAAAGCCAATGGAGGCAGTCTAGATCTTCTGGAAAGAATGTGATTGAAAATGTAAACCCCGCCATCTTAGTGAGATATTTAAGATCAGATTTGCAGAGGGAATCGAAAACTAATTATAATAATAATAACAACAGTTTTTATAAAGCGCTTTTAACTAACTTAGATCAAAGTGCCTTTACATTCCACGAGTAAAATCCTTAAGTTATTAATATTGTAAAACGCCTATTCCTTGGGGTGTGTGAGGAATTCTATCAGTATTCTAGGACTCGAGACGTTTACAATTTAAAATCAATTATTGATTTAATTTTTTTAAAGGTTTCTGAAAGCCAGCTAGTATTCACTTTTCTCAGCCTCCAAAGAATTGTAAGAGAAACATGGTGGCGGAGAATGGTTCATAGCAATGGGGGCGCCAGACCTCGGTGGCTGTGGGCGCTAGTCTGGGGAAGGCAAAATCCCGTAGGTGAAAATGATCCTTCATTTTCTCCTGGGTTATGATGCGGAGTCGTAAAACGAAAAGGTTGATCGCCCTGTCGTAGTATGTGACAAAATATGTGTGGGTGTAAGCGGCTTTTCACACGACACCATGAAGAGCTGCCAATGGTTTACAGCCTATGGTATGCCAGAGTTCATTTCTACGTTTTGGTGTAAATTAAGCACGATTAAGCATTGGGCAAAATGTTGAGGAACCCGAGTGATCCTCCAGGGAATATTGTCTAAATAATCTTGGAAGAGACACTCCTAGGTGTTCTTGAAGCCAGTACGTAAATATAGCTGCGTGGATGTTACATACTTTATCAGTGAAACGTAAACTTCCCGGTTGATCAAAATAAATCTTAACAGACAACCAGTCTTCAATATTTGAAGTTGACTAGCATTAATTTTGCTTTGAAGTCTTTATAAATGGTGAGCTTTCAGAACTTCTCCAAAATAAAACCACGAACACTGGCTCATAAAATGTATATATCCAAGTGTAAGTGAGGAATTGCAAAGGATGTTTCAAAAGTGAGCACTGCGGTGGGGGTGGTGGAAATTAAAGGAAGAAGACAAAACACAAAACGAAGACGGTTCAGAACTGATCCCATTCCCTGTTGTTTGTTCGTAGGCCTGCTATCATAGAATGCTTGGTGCCCCCACCCTGGAAAGTCCTGGAAATGGCCACCATACGAGATCAGGACTAAACGGAAAGGGTGCTCTCTGAATGGTCGCTAGAGGACACCACTTCTTTTTAATAATGGTCAGTTTATCTATTGATCGTCTTGTGATAGACAAACAGTCCTGAAACAAAGACTGTATCAATGACAAAGACCAGAAAGGAAAGCCAAACAGTTTTGTCCGCTTCGGCGGGGAGAGTTTGAGTTTAAGTGACCCTCACTTTGCACTCTGCGGCTAACTCGAGGAAGTCCTGAGCGGAAGGAAAAGGGGGTTAGGGAGTCATGGCTCAGAATACTCACGCTCACGTTTCATTCTCATATTCTCAGCCTAGTGGAAGCTTAGTCAAACTCCTCCGAATAAAAAAAGGTCGACCCATACTTGATCACAGCTATAAATATATGGGACGGCTGGGGCATAAAACACTGAATAGTTGTTGCTTGGCAGCAGAATGTGGCGAAATCCGTTGTGTTGATGTTTTTTATCCGTCGGGAGAATCTTTTCTGAGGTGCACATTGATTTTCCTTCAACACAGTTTTTAAAACATTTTGACAAAATAGCTTTGCAGATGAAGCTGTACTTAGGGAGCTTATGTTCTGTGAAAAAGATAAAAATGGCCGTTTTTGGTGTGACACGGGACGAGCGTCTTTGTCAAATTGGCGCAATCAAAACGCGCATTACAGCATGCAGTGAGTGCCCTTCATCAAATTCAGATAAAAAGTGAGAGCCGAATTACATATGGAAATCTACTTCAGTAATTGCCATAAGTAATGCATTCGTTTGTTTGGAGTCGATGCAAACATGGCGTGGAGTGATAATGTCATAATTCAGTTTGCTATAGGAAAATTGTCAGACGAAAGCCATGCCGGCGGCCGGGGAACCATGTTGTAGGCCTAACAAGAAAAAGGGCAGGGAAGCCCGGGTCAGACTCCAGACAAACGTCGCCTCGTGGAGGGCTTTCCAATCTATGGGATTTCATCCCGAGTCCCCCCTTGGTTGATAACTTGTTTGTTCCGTTCTGTTGACACGCCTGGATTGGGGGTCAAACCCCTGGGACAGGAAAATAGTCACAATCTGCATGGGGCATTGGTTATAACAGTTTTGTATTCATCCCGACCAAGCGTGTCTCCCCTAGGCCACAGATCAAGATGGACAAATCCTCAGTTTATAGAGTGTTTGTCGAGGATAGTCTGAGAAAAATTTGCATTTCCCACAATATAGACTCTTGTTAAAACAGTAAAGATCTTCTGCATGAAAAGTGGCTCTTCTCATTATCTTCTGTCATTCGATTGTACTATTCGATTCTATAGTACACCAAGAAAAAACCTAGTGACTACAAAAATACATGTATAGACTTGATTACAGCCTATAAAAAACCGTTTTTCGTACCGGGAAAATGGCACAGCTTTGACATACATGTAAACCCACACATGTATAGGATGTTGCAGTTTGACTTTTTCATGGTTTGGGGATTCCTTTAATCCTATATGATAAACAGCCAAGACACCAAACAGCAGAACGAGCTGTGAGTCAGTGTGAAGAGTAATGCTTGTATGGGCCCCCCTCCCTCGATTTTAATGCCAAATCATTCCAAGTAGGAACATGACCATGTTTCAAGCAGGCAATCATGTTCTCCTCACCGTGGCTCAATGAAAATGCTTGATAACGGCAGCTCCGATCGCATCCTCTGAGGTACTGACTCATTTCGGGATGGCAGCAAAAATCAAGGTCCCGTGTCTTTGCCTGGGAATGTTCCCGGCTCACAAAACTGCAATTCATGTCAGTCTGTGAAGCGAAGAATTTCGCCTCTTCCCACCATGGATAGGCCCACTAGCTCTTTAAAACACGACGGATTGTAATGTTGGCCAGCAAAAGTAAGGACAGCAAAACACAAGCCTGCTACAGTGGATAGGCTATTTGTGTCAACGCACTTCTTTCACTTTCCGATCATATGAAACGCCATAAGCGACAAAAACAATATCTTGAAAATGGTTAAACATCAGAACAAATCCAACTGAACAGCACAGCCGCATATTTTAAAGGAAAAATTCAATCTGATACATGTGTATTGCAATTTGTTCTTTTAACTTACAGGTTGGAATTATATATGGGCGCCAGTAGAGTTGCCTTCCATACATTGAGTATGTGGTTTGGGGTGAAATTTTCTTGATTTGGAGTTGCCCATCCGTAAATAATTTTTACATTATATTTACCTTTAATTCGACTACTGTATTGCCCCTGTTAGGTTCGTAATAAATATTCTAAAGTCAGAGTTTTGGGCTGGACTTGGTTTTGGATACTGGAAGCCTAGATAAAAGGTTTGTATAGATGAAGTGGGCACTGTATCAACGAAAACCTTGTTGGTAAAAGCGAAAGTGGTTGGAAATTTACTCAAAGACTTAAAAACACAACTATCTGTACAAGGAAGTACATGTACATGTATCATTTGTATGCTAATAGACTGCACGCACGTACACAAAACCAGCCATGAACGTTCGAGTCGAAATGAACCTGGTCGAACAACAGCTGTCCCGCGACTCCCAATACCGTGAGATTGTCATGGTTGACTCTGCAATTCTCATCCAGAATTTTGATTAGAAAAAAAAAACCCGAAATTACAAGCAACAGCTGTGATTGACATAGAAACCATTGCGTTGTCTATGCCACTGAAGCGGCAGAACGCTCTTCACGTCGAATGAGTTCGAGAATAGGGAATGCCAGGGCAGTTTCACTAGTTGTAGGCCTATATCCCTCCAGTTAAATGAGTATTGGCCTAGACTTTAAATCAAGTCGTCAGTCGGTCGTGTTTGTCGTCCATACGCTGCGTCATTTTACAATTCGTGCGGAGCCCGTTCACTGTTGCCCGCGATCCATTCAGCATGCCGCACCGATTCTGCCCTTGCTCGTGGGCTGTACAGTACCGGGTTTCGGCGCACGTCGGTCCACAACCCCTGTGCTCGCCTAATTGGGTACCGTCAGACACGTATACAGGGGAGCGAGGTTGCGCTGACCGTTCCCGCGAGTTATTAAACTGCTCGCCGAACCACCCCGCCTACCTATCGCGAGGAAGGTGGACTACACCCAGCCAATTACCGACTTGATTTCAAGTTTATCTTTGGCCCGACCTCTGAGTTTGTTTCCGTACACTGCTATTGGTCTTGTTCAGTTGACCAGTAAGTAACACTCCTCTTTTAAGCGTTGACTACAATATTAGATAAAAGGCTGAAACGCCTTGCAAACTCATTCAGCTTAGGTAATTCAACACAACCATACCCGTGAGAAGAGTCACCTAAAAGGAGACTCTTCTCAAGAAAACATCGCGTGCAAACATCGAGTCAAGATTATTCCATTGGGAACCCTGCATGCCAAAAGAAGTGCCAAAATAACCAGAGAAACGTTAACGCTCCACAAGACTAGTATTTATGTCAGCTCTTTTAATGTAGTCCTCCCATAAATAATTTGCACATCGATTTGACCACACTGATAACATGAGCTAAGATCTGACAATTTGTGGTGGGTTGTAAAACATGACGTGTAGCATCAGCATGCAGCCAACCAAACCAGTGTTCGTACCTTCCACAAAGCAACCAGTGATAATTCTGTGTCAATAGGCTTACATTTACTTTCCCATACTCAGCTCTGATAAACGAAAGATAAAACTGACGGATCTCTAAGTTACTGTTGCTTAGAACAAAATATTAAATTGTACGAAAGAAAGTGCACTTACTGGCTTCTGTCACACGGATTAATGAAAAACTGCATCAGTATACGTTAGCGGTACTTACAGCGTAGGGTTAACAATAAGTATGGTTATACCTACATTTTCTACAAATTCCTAACAATTATCAAGAAAAATAATACTGTTGAGTGCAAATACTGAAATAGGTATTTTCAATAATTCTGTAGATACAACGCCACATAAAGGCAAAACAAATTTCACAAAGCAGCATCTGCCATAATGCCATAAGTCAAATCCTGGTGATTATTCAACCATGATATCTGAACGTAGGTTTATTTATAAACAGAAAGAATCACAGCATTTTTGTTGATTGGGCATATTGACTGCTAACTACTTCCACCCGTTCCCAAACTTTTCGGCATAAGGAAGAGCATTCCTTTCCGAGTATACGTATTATTCTGAAAGGGTACAGTTACCAATGGCATTCAACTTTTATAAAATAATATGATTTTCACAGTGAAGTAAATACATGTGTTGAGTTGTAGATCACCATATTTAAAAGTTTTGGTTAACTTAAGTGTAAACTCCCAGTCAATGAAAAAACACAAGTCCATGGACAGGTCTACAAGTCTCGTAGTCTCTTGGGGCAATACAGGTGAGTACAGTATTGCGCCTCCAAGAGTTTGCAACGTGTTGGCCAATCACGACGCACGAAATCTGTCGACCCTTTCCAAGTGCGCATTGGGTCAACGGCGTCGTGATTGGCCAATACGTTGCAAACTCTTGGAGGCACACTATTGTGAATCCCCCATATTCAAAGCACCATTAACCATGCGAGTGTGATGGCTTTCATTTAGATTTAATATAGAAAGAGGCATCACCATAAGTTGGTATTGTGATACCATGGACTGAAACTAGGACAAAGGTATTTATACTACATGCATAATCAAAGATTAAATCCATTATTTTCTCAGTTTACATTTGGCAAATGGCATCTTCGGTTTTACTTTCCCACACTGAATGCATAATATAATTTCTATAATTCACAATATTTACAGAACCTTGAAGAAATGTTTTGATTTCCACTCAGATATTTCACTTTCCATCACAATGATCAACATGGTGAGGTTCGCACACAAGTTCCGCAGCCAAATACACGATAAATTTTCTAATCCACTCTACTACATGTGAATAATTGTGTTGACAAAAATTGTTACCTACCTATTACAAAACCCCTGGTTAAATATCAGCACTCTCTGTTGATTCGTATCACGGAATCTAGTGTCAGCACATCATTCAGTTTGCCAGCATTGCTTTATGAGAACAAATCAGATTGACAAATCTAAACACGAATATGCAATGACTTTAACATCATGATAATTGATGTCGGAGAGATCATCCCATGGGTGACTGACGCCATTTTGTAGACGGCTTTTTGTCAATACAACGATAATATAAGACTTGTATTTAATAATTTTAGGACATGAAGTGCTTCCAAACTACAGGATTACTAATAAAGCGGACGTAAATTTTTTGTCCATGCCCCCGCTAGAGTCTTGACAAAGGAAGGTCGTGCAAACCCTACACTGGTGAGTTTGAAGTGAAGGAAGAGAGTTATTGACATGTCCTTTGGGAGGGGTAAGTATTGGGTGTAATCCAGCCCCTCTGGCTGATTAAGAACTGATGAAAACACCAATAATAAATGTACCACATAGCATTTGATGGCCTTCGCTCATTGGAGACAACACAGGAGGCGAACCCCTTCAAAAATGCAATAAACAGCAGTTTGTCGGGTTGTAGTTTGGTACAATTTTCTCAGCTTAATGATTATAACAACGTTGGACTGAGGGGACACAGGGTGGAGTGATATATTCTGTAGATTTAGAAATGGTCATCTTCATGCCGTTTTTACAAAGTTACAAAATACATCGATCAAGCTTCTATTTGGTGAGTGCTTTAAATGTGCTCTCGCAATATCCTAGACTATTCAAAGACATTCATTTTCTTTCTCCATACACTACACTGCGAAGGCATATCACACAGCATCGCTTTAAACTTATATATTTTCTTCATATTGCTTAATTACAAGCATAAAATTGAAACTTTCAAATATTCTCATACATAGATACCTTCATCTCAATTTACAGTGGAACACAAACGGACACTTTCATTCCTAAGCATCATCGTTTACAATTATTGTTTCGACTCTTCAGTGCAATTTGACCCTGTATACTTCAAAACCGCTACATACTACATGCCTTTACACTGGTGTCCAAGTACTTAACATTACATGATAATTTTCATATAGCCAACTGAGGAATTGGCAAACCTTCGGAAGTTTAGTATATCGGACATGGGTTCGAGGGCGCAGTGAATTGTTATGAACAAAGCGTATGGTTCAATTCACACACGTGCGGTGATATATATACACGGACTATAATTATTAAAATGAAAGATTGAGGTTATCCAAATTTGTCTGTTTATTTATTTTTTTGTGATTATAAAATCATGATTTTCATGTACACATTCATCCTACGTGTGACTAATGCACGCAGACAAAATCTGTCCTCTTTTGTAGTTGTAGCTTTACAAACTGCATGTATTTACATGGCATGTACATGTAATTGTACACACATTGCTGTCAAGGCTTTGGTGATATTTCCTTCCTCTTTGAGGTCGCATTTCCTGCGATGCCGAGGACAACCACAATAACACTGTTTCATTACACTCCTGCTGCACAAGGCTGTCAAGCAGTGCATGCTGTGGTTGGTTTTGTTGGTTTAGCCTGCTCACACGGAAGTGGCATGTTTTGGCAAGTTGAACTTACAATAAAATCTTCATAAGAAATATGTTCACCTTCCTCATAATAAATGCATGGACTCAAATGTTGCAGCTCCGCAGAATAAAACTTTCTGTTCCGTAGAACCATGGAGAATGCTATATATTTTGTTTACAAATAATAATACTTTTTTTTTTACCAGTTATAACATCAGGAATTTTGACAGAGGTATACTTCGATTTAGTATTCGGATTTGGAAACGCAACTTCTGCTTTCAAAATGCAAAAATTAAAGGGTAGTTGCAATCAATTTTTTAATACAAATCTTCAAAATGCACCTTTGTGTCTCAGTTAACTTCATTTTCAACTTAAATTCCACAATCTCAAAGGATATTTTACTGCGCTTTTGTTTTTTATGTCATTCATGAGCAAAACTGTGATGTCATCTCAGGAAGAAAGCTGAACCGTTTTTTTCGGTTTGTACACATTAATGTCCAGCCTTTTAAAAAGATTTTGCAGGACTTAATTTTTCTCTTCATTGCAAATTCATTGGTTTTTTTTTATCTGCAAAGTAATAAGCAAGTACCAGTCCCTTTCTCAGACATGTTTTCAATGAGTAAACTGAGGGTTCACAATTTAACAGAAAAGCCTTTGCACAGAACTGTCTTCCGTGGATGACATCACAGCAACAGCGCCCTCTATTTTCTGGGAAAGCATGGACAATTTTGAGTGTTAAAAATGCACTTTTCAAGGCATTTAACCAAATAGGAATGTAAAAGAGTTTTCATGCATTGAAGAGGAGTACAAAATCGAAAAAGTCTCTCTGAAAAAAATCACTGCAGCTAGGCCTACACTTTAAACGAATGCCAAATTCCAATATAATTTGCACTTTTAAGTCTCACATATAATCATAGATGTATATAGAAACTTTTGAATTTGTCAATAATTTACACTTATCAACAGCACTGGAAGAACAATAAAATATCAGAAATTCCTTGATATATCATCATAATGATAAACACTTGTTTTGCCCCCATGGTACACCCTTTTACATATGTATGTGACAACGTCCAACAGATTGCCTGTTGTAGGGAAATACATAATTTCGTTCCACTCAGCTGGACTTGGGGTTGCAGCAACATAATGTATATCATTACTCTCTCTTGAGAAAAATTACAACTACTCGAACTGGAAAAAAATGTAACACCCAATGCCCTTTATACGTGGTTCACCCAAGAGAGCATGAGACGAAGCCAGTCTTGGTCTAAATTCAGACAGTAAGGATTCCCGCTCGGCGTGCACGCTGAGTCACTCCTTGCCAAACGGATGCAGACAAGAAATTGACGTTGCGCGACATCAAAACAGCGAGTCTTGTTTCTCTAACTCCCATCGTGGCGGCGCAGTTTCTTGCAAGGAGGTTGAATTTTTGTCAGTGAATGATGATGGCTTTCAACTGCTACCTGACAAGCCATTCGAGTGGTTATTATGTAACGCATTGGCGCAGCTTAGTTTGGAAGGAGTTTCTGAGGCCTTCACCTTTTACACCTTAGCACGAAATGCTGTTTCTAACTGCTTAATTTACTAACGGCAATGGACAGAGCTAACAGACAACAGCACATAATTATACTAATGTTCTCGAGTTAGAATACCTCATGCAAAACTCAAGTCACATTTGATTGGCCATGTACTGTGCGGTTTGGTAACTCTATTCGGAGTATTTCTAGTAATTGTCCTTAGCTGACACACCAATATAAACCTAGCAAGGCAAAAAAAGCTTTCTAATTGTCTGAAATAATATAAGTTGATACAGAATGATAGCCGACAACTTCTGGTTTTGTGACCAGCACAAACAAGGTCTCAAAAGCGCTCGGAGAAAAAAATCCACAAAGTTTGACAGAGAAACAATTACCGCCGTCGACGGTAATGGGGTCATATAGCGGTACAGGTGATCCACGGATCCCCCATTCACAATGCATCAAAAGAAATCTGCCTGCATGATGTTATTGGTTGGAGCATATCAGCCCCCTTGGGATGTGATGATGGGTCACCAACGAGCTTATAAAGATGTTTATACACACGAGGCATCTCCGGTTTATTCAGACAAGTCCTCACATCATTATGTGCCAACTGATCCCGTCGAAATCGGTTTCCATGAGTGATAGATTGTCATGGCAACAGAGGATGTTATTTCAGGAGCACTTTTAGTGATTGAATATTTATCAGCATGTTAAAAGAAGTCTGGTTTACACCTGCCTGTTGCCTATTACAGTCGCACAGTAATAATATTTCGTCCAGTAAACCAATTTAAGAATAAAGATTATGCATGTATAGTTTATGGATGTGTGTATGCATTTGTCGGTTTACTCTTTACTGTTACTTTGCTACACGGAATTACAGATATTCGAATTGTGAATAAATTTTCAGTATTAGTCATCATACAGTTCTATAACAAAACCAGATTGGGAAATAACTCATTATTATTTTCTGACAAGTAATGCATGCCACATTTCTCTTGGAACGCGGCTCGCAAAAATTCCCTGCTTCATAGACGAGTAGTCACATTTCATGAACAGTTTAAAATAAGCATCTTACACAAATCATCACAAATAATGAACAGGCTCGAGGGTACCATTCGAAAAGGTATGTGGAAAAAGAATTCATCACCGTTGATATCTGAAGTTAAAGGTGCATTTTCACGGTGAAAACTATGTAATGCATTACAGACAGGTAGTGCATAACACGCTCCCCCTACTGACGTCCACGGCTGCAGGCGTTCTAAATATTTGACACAGTCAATCTTTCCATTAAAGTAATTCACATCGATATACTACTCATACACTACAGAGAATATCCAACCACGAGATTTACCCAGATGCAAGGAGAGACACTGAACACATCAGTCGTTTTACTCCACCACTATAGACAGGACTTAACAACTGTATTTCAGAGTGGACTGCAAAGCTACGAGCAAAAGAAGTACAGTAGATTCTCGATGTTCAGAGCACTCTTACAAGAATTTTTCTGCTATAAATTCTGAAGTCCAGCGTCTAGCTCGTCAGTTCTTGTTTTCCTCCGTTTCCCAGTCCTTTTATGCACACAAAGCAGGGTAGGCGTAATTAATTTGGCAACATTGGTGAAACGAAAGGAGACTGAAATGTAGAAAATTGTGAGACCATGTAAGCATCTTTTGTACACGACAATACGCATTTGAAGGTTTACTAATGAGGGTGAGTCTCGAGCAGTTGTTGTCTGCAGCTACTACGTGTCTCGGCTGCGAAAAAGACTATAGCGTACGACGGCAGGGTTAATTATTGATGTTGGAAGGAGAGAATCCAGCTTGCAGACAGATACAACAGTGAATAAATTTCTGGCACATGAGAAATCTGGAAAGAGCGAAAGAGTCTAACATAGCGGCTGTGCATAATGTCACTGATTAAGACGGGTTCATCTACGAACGGGCACATAAAAGAGGAAAATATTACCCGGTACTGGATAGCGATCCAGTGTAAATCAAAGAGTCTTTTTAAAAGGTCTGTGGTCTCGAAACGGTTTAGTCTGTCCCTTTACAATGAAAAGTCTAAATTATATTGATACACCATGGAAAACGCGCATCCGCCACACGAAAATATTCACTAGTTCCTTTCTCAATCAATCGAGTTTAGTGTCCATATTTCAAGCTGTTTTATGCTTCAACTAAAACTGCTAATTTCAACCTATGCCTTTTAGCAGCTTGAAAAAGCTTAATCTGAAGAGAAAATAAACATTTAATAACTTACAATTATTTCAGTGTACGCCCATAGTTTGCATAATTTTGCATAGTTATCTGAGACATCATTCTTCTATTACAACGATCAAAAACAATTATTTGTCAAAGCACGCGCACCAAACTATTACATATTTCATGTGAAAGTTGATGAAGCAAAATCGAGGGAAGAAATTTGCTTAATTCCAAATGGTGAATAAGTTTTGCTGTCGAAAGCTTTTGAAGTTGTTTTGAAGAGTGGTCGCATTCAAGCGTGAATCTGTGTATCACCGTTCAGTAGACGCACTTTGCGCAATGTCTGAAAAAGAACAATACTGCATGTTCACATGTGAAGCCACTGTTGCACTTTCTAGAAATGTTGAAAAGAAAACAGGAAATGCTTCAAAGAATAACACAAGTGATTGGTTATGAAAGGAGGAAGGCCAGGGTTACCTCGTAGCCAATCATGCCGGTCGACACAAACCGCACAGGAGCGGTCGGACATCCGTCCATGACGTCCATAATGCAAGAAACGGTCTTTGTGTCTTTGTGACGTGATATTGTGTTCTCACGTCAATCATCAACGCAAAAGCGTTATAACTCAAACAATTGAAAAAGGTTATTGTAACATAAATGCAACTAGGGAGGGTTCGATAGGCACAATGGTGCGCAGAACTTAGGCGAGGTTTTTCCACGATGTGCACAACTAAACTTTCAACGTAACTATTTTGAGTATTTTGAATATCTGCTGATTGCTTTGGCATATGAAATATTCAAAGAAGTTATTCCATTAAGTCGCTACTACTTGTTTTCATACGAAGTGATGAATGTAGAACATAAAAGACTTTATCATCTCAAAATAGTGTATGTCGTCTTAGCACTAGATAAAATGTTGTTATCATTGTCACACAAGCGATGAAACCAGGCCATGAATATGAACAAATAAGACAATTACTACAAGATTTTCGCGAAAACTTGTCATTAAAAGCAGAAAAATATTTTGGTCGTGTTAGTTAATTTCCTTCCCCGTTATATATGTATCTAGTTAAATTCACTCGTTTCACACACACAAGGCTTTAATTTCAAAGCTTGCAGCCTATAGGTCAAAAGAGATTGTGGATAACGAATGACCTTTCACTTCTGTCATGCTGGTTAAACTGTTATCAATATGGTCTGCTATCAAATTGATCTATATTGCAGACATCATGTTTATTGCCTGGGTCAAATCGGAAGCACCGATTTTCATCGAGTGTGATCTCGCTAAATAGACCAGTGTCTGAGTGTCTGATTTTCTTTATATTTCAACCAACCGAAACATGTTTTCTTTTGTACAAACGTTCACCACAATAGTTTCACGCTCCCAACAAAATCCCAACCCAAGATTCTTGTATGCACTTTTTGTTTGCATTTGTCGTCTGGAATGCACCCCTTTATTTCCTACGCTTTGTTGGAAGTCAATCTGTTTCGGTCGAAAAGCTGGTAAACCATTCAAGTGGTTGACTTTTTTACCCCTACACGAGATCTACGCTGGCGTTAACGTGAAGGAAGAATAAATAACCTGGTAACTTTTTCCAAGGCTAACTTGCCTCAGAGGAGAAAACATCTGTAATACTGACCTAAAGTGTTGGTCACATGGACTAAATGTAGTGTGCAGTCTGCCGGTTTTTTTTACAGTACTCCAAACGAAGACCGTATAAGGTTTGGCACTTAATTTGGTAATTTCAGCTTGAACCATTATATGCATTTATCTTATTATCTCACACACTCCCGTGGAACAAGAATTCAAGATGATATGAATATCTGACTGGTAGTTCAAACTCTTTAGGGTTTTGCCAGGTATTGTTGGAATAGCACTATATGCTTAGCACATGGTGATTGAAATCCCTCATGTAATTTTCAATGGATTACCAGCCCATGGCCAAATCCCACTGTATACCGTGATAAAGTGGGGCTCCACAATTAATGAAATACTGTACAAAATTTACAGGAAAGCTAAACCGATTTGGATTGAGGGAAGACACCACCCCTGCTTTGCAGCAGCCCGTTTTAAAATTAACACACTCATCCTTCGCAAATGCCTCTGACGAATGACGTAATTGGCTCGATCCTCAATGGTCACCACAGCGGCAAAAGCTGACAAACAGGCATGATAAAACCCGACATGCAAAAGTGGGTTGCTCTATCTATGGCGTTTTCCATTTTGTTCCGCCCCCTCGCATTGGTACAAAATGAATTTCTGCATCGATAGCCAACACCTTGGTGAGGGGAGGGGGTTATCTTCGCTCCTCAGCCTGAATTTGGAAGATGTTGGGAGTTGAGACTCACTGGTTGGTCGGTCAGCTGTAGGCATCTAGACAATGAGAAGCACATTATGGTTCAATTCCAGGTCGGAAGATTGATAATTTCCTCATCTGAAAATACACAGGGCGGGCTGTCGCGATGGGCTTAGTGTTGACAAACGCGAGCCCCATCATCTGGTTCAAGGATGGGTGTGTGTGGTTATGATTTATGAAGGGACCCGATGAATCTCGCTGTCTGGATAGACTCTCTGTCAGCCTACGTTAATTAATGAGTAAGGCACAGAACAGGTTAACACCAGCTTACCGAATGTTTCACGTTTTCATCTGATGACCCATTTCCGATTTGGATACAATGGGGCATCATGAAAGAGCTTCGGGAGCGAAGAACTTTGCTCGACCTTGCTCTGTACTTGGACTTGAAACATGGAAAAATGATGACAGGTTTGGCAAGACATTTGATCTTGGTTCATGTGTGACTATGTTAATGCACACAAATGTTCATTCAAACACCAGTTGGTGGGGTGGAGGACTATCTCGACTATTGTTGGACGAGTCGTCGTCACTGGTGATGGACTGGCGGTCGTTCGACCGGCGGGATTTCGTTGGTGTCTTGGTTACGTTTTCCTGGGAGGAGTATTTCCGAATCCGCTCGATCCTCTTCTGGCGCAGCGCGTCATATCTGCGTCTGATGGTGTCGTACCGCTCCCACTGGTCGTTTCCCTGTTTGTTCCGCGGCTCGATGTCCATGTTCAGGCGCTCCATGCTCTGGTAGAGTGAGGGCGATATCGGCTTAGATTTGGGGCCGATCATCGTCCCGTCTGATGGCGACGGGCCACCACTGATCCTCCGGTTCCTCGTCAGGGTGCT
Source organism: Acanthaster planci (assembly GCF_001949145.1). Next base: position 137,877 of record NW_019091573.1, on the reverse strand, counting down.
TGCCCGCACGACGCCCGCCGTAGCTTGTTCATGCTCCCGGCTGAGGCTTTCCATCTGGAAGTTGATGACTGCGCTCTCTTGAGTGAGCTCGTTGCGCCTAGTCTCGTAATCTCTGTAGCTATCAGCCGACATCTTCCTGCACAGGGGCTCCTTGAAGTTGCCATGATGACCGTTTTGGAGGTTGGCGTTCGGATGGTCATTGCCATTGGTGTGGGAGCCGTTATTTTCGATATTGACGCGGCTGAGAGACTCAGCTCGCCTCGGTAAAGACCCGGGTTGCCTGACCAATCCGTTTGCATCTCCCAGGCCAAGTGAGTTCGTCCGGACCAGGTTAGCCAGTCGTCGCTGCTGGGGCGGAGCCTGCAAACCTGAAACATGTATTTTGCTTTGGGATTCCAGTTCATCAATGCGCAGTTGCAGCTTCTGTTTCTCAAGCTGGAGTTTTTGCATCTGGAGCTGTTCCCTCTTCAACTCCAGCACCTTGAGAGACAGCGCCGTGTTCTCCTCTTCCAGGATGCGGAGACTGTCCTGCAGTCTGATGCCGTCTTTCAGGAGCTGCTCAAACGTCTGGGAGATAAGAGACAGCACTCCGTCCATGGTACACATGCCGTTGGAATCGGGACCCAGGCATTTATCCAAATCGCCTACCATTTTGTACGTCCCGGGGAATCCTGCGGCATCCCCGATACCCTCAACGGAAGGCGTCGTGCCGTCGAAGGGGTACACGCGCCTCCCATTAGCATAGACTCTTCCTCCGCAGTCTAGGAGCACGACCAGCTCGTCTCGGCCGCCATTTGCACCCTCCACTCGGTATAGCTTCAGGCTGCACGTCTCCATGCTCTTACTGTACACAACCTCCGACGGCTGGCCGTTAAAAGTGGGCGGACACCGGTCGTTGGTGTGCCCGTTGCGCTTGATTTTCCCGTGATGACCACCCATGTTCACGTGGTGCGTGTGCGAGGACAACAGACGAACCCGATGGAAAAACTTGGCCACACCTGATGAAGGGGGGACACGATAAATATCGCGGGATATTATTCAGTAGGTGAAATCAAGTTGCAAGGTCGTGTGTGCACCATGCAGCCGCGTGTTAATGGGGTCCCGTTTATGTATGCCCGGTGTTCACTCTCCGGACTACCGACACTGCGCCGTCTTTACTAACACGTGTACAAGATCAACAGCTAGGCTTTCATCAGCGTCTCATGGCGCGCTCCGCTGTCGCAGCTCACTGAATTGACGACCCCGTTTCCCAAGTTAAAGAAAAATGCTGAAAAGCTGCATTTGTAGTATCACCATCCTCAAGTGGCATTCCGGTGATTATAGACCAGTGGATATTCCAGATTGACGCAGCAGAATTGGAGCAGTTGTCAGTTCCTCCTTTTGATGAGGCGCATTATGTATGTCCAGCTGTGAACTGACTGTGCCAAAGTTGGCGACGGGTGAATTGTGATAAAGAGCGCGGTTGCACACAGTCTGTGCACAGGAAATAAGACCTTGGGGGGTCCATCATTGCGCATGTCAGGATGTGGTCTGGCGCTCATCGGCGCAGCGAGATTGAGTGTGTTCCCGCAACGAGAGGCAGTGCCGTTTCCGTTTCATGGTTCATGTTGCAGATCATACCGCATTAAATTATTTAAAGAGGCATTTCCAAATGCACTTCGCGAGTTTTTAAAACCAGTGTCCGAGATGAGTTGTCCAGGAATCGATTGTGTTTGAATTCCTGAAACGCAAAAGCAATACTGGGACATTGTTTCCGTGCAGGTTTTTAGATACTTAAAATTGGTAGTTGTTATTACTGCACGCTATCTGTTTCCATCTGAAACTGTGGGCGGAAGGTTCCGACTTCACCAAAGAAGTCTGATTTACTTGGAAAGTTGCGATGTTGCTCAGTAAAACACGAGAAAACTCAACATAATGCCTCAGGCACCCCTTGGAACAGTACTGAGAATTGCTTCCGACAATCTGGACTATGTGTATCTGACCGTATACAGAAATTTCCCCACACCGATGTTGGCCTACACTCCATCAACCTGCATCGTAGTATAAATGCAAATTAAGCGTCTGGTCATTATTTACGATTGGATGCAGGCAATCCCTTCATTTGCCATACTTTTCGCTTACATCTACAATATATTAAGAAGAGAATCGTTGGGTCGCCAAGATTTTTTTTTTGGGGGGGGGGGCTAGCATACCCTTTCCCACCCCTAACGGTGGAAGGGCCAGGGATGAATATTTCTGTTCATTTCTGTTTCTGTGCATTTGTGATTTTTGGGTTACAATCAACACATTTTGGTGTTATCAGATGACCACACCATATGGTGTTACTTTAACACCGCTGGTGTTACTCAAGTTGCATACCAATAAGTGTTACAATGTACTGGAGGGTGTCAAGGTAACACAAAATAACACCAAAAGTGTTGGTGTAGTCCTCTGATTAACACCGGAGGTGACAAATTTAACACCCCAGTTTTTGCAATGCTTGTGTCCATTTTTCGCTTCTTCCACTTTTTTCTTTCTTTTTCTCCCCCCCCTTCTAATTCTTTTCCGGGATGGGAGGGGGACAGGCATACCCGTTTCCCCTCCCACGACTGCCATGGGAGAACTCCACGTGACCCTTCCCTGGGTATGATGGATTACAATACAAGTTTACTTTTATTACCGCGGATGCAGCGTCTGTCTCCCAAATTCCAATCTTTATTTCCGATGATATTTGAGGACTTCCTCCGATACTTGGAATTTGGTGCTTGTCATAAAATGTCAGGAGCTGACCTAAGTTGTTCGCATGTGACATAAATGTCGGCTTTGCTCTCAAAAACCAATAAATCTAGAGGCTGGAACACCCGAATGGCACCTACTTATCGACGATGGAGGATTGAAGATGCTGCCCTCAGTCGACCAAGGGTGACATGCTAGGCATGAGTCGTTATTTAACTGATGTGCTTTTCATTAGTACATGCATTATGTACAGTATTTTCTTTAAATGAAAAAACCATGTGTGATTAGCCAAACTGGAAAGAGTTCAGTAGACTACGATGTGTCATTTCCAACCCAGTTTGTGGAATTTATAAATAGCTTTAATTCTCACCATCCTATTCCTGTCCCTCTCAGGTACCGCGGACCCACCATTCTGCATTTTCGCGAGGTATGTTTTGCATTTTGGACTAAGTCATCCAAGAGTTTCGGGAACCCTTCGATGATGAAAACTTGTATGCCATAGGAAATGGAACATATCCGCGGGAAGCTGTGAATTTTGCTGGGAGCCATTCATAATGGAACAAGAATGAGTTGGGATGATGCACGGACTGCCGTTTCCTGGATACTCAGGACCTGCAGTACTGAATCCTAACGTCACAAAAATTGCATGGTTGCAGAAGCACCGCCCTTCGAGGGTCTGTTATATCAAATCCAGCAAAAAGCATGACAAAACAGCCAATATCCAACAGAAGTCCACGAAATGTAGCGGAAGTTATGCCCGGATCATCTGAATGTTCCTTGCGACCCGTGATGCATCGGGGACGTTGCATAGTGTAAATACCTTCAACCATCCTCATACGGTCCTCCAATTTCGTTTTTTTTAATTTTTACATACACCCTTGGGATAGGGTTAGGGTTAAGGCCGATTTATGATTGAAATTGCTAGAAAATGGCTTAGCTTGCAACGCGATGGTGTACGCATTTTACGAACAGGTTTGTTCAATTAATTAACAAGTAGCGCCCCTAATGTCAAAACGATGTCAACCGCCAACGAAAGTTCTGTCAGCCATGCTTATGGTTGTCACGAGAGGGCAGCATAATGCAAATACAATAAAAGCTTCATCTGGCTAGTCAAACTCTGTGTGAGGGAAAAGTGCTCGAAATATTTGTAAATTGAGAATAAATCTTGGTCGGTTTGAATACAACATTTACCCCTACTCTTTTCAATCCTGAGATATTTCGTCTTCTATTGATCCTGTCCCCCACGGTGTGTGCAAAACGGTGTTAAAACTGGAGGACTCGTGATTAATTGAGCGAGTCAACATAGAAGACTTACAAAGCGGCATTACAACCTGGAAAGACGTAAGCGGTAAGGACACTAAAGAAACCCTGGTTCTTGGCGCCTGCTTCGATGAGATAAGCCGCGTTTCCTCCATGTCCCACGCATGGGAACGCCCGTCGAACCGTTGCTTCTATTCAGCTTATGCATTTCAGAAAAAAGTGGCAAGTGAGCTCCGGCAAATTTTTCGTCAACACAACAAAACAACGATATACAATCAAGCCTTTCTTGAAGGCGTTTTAACTGGGAGCCAAATAAATCTAGCTGGTCTTGATATGAGTGGTATTTCGGTAAGAGTCGAACTCACCGGCTTAAAAGGACCAAAACTGTCGAGGCTTGTTGACCGTCGGAAAACATGACGCACTTGACCATTATCCAGTTGACGGCGTTGAAAAAAATTGGAAGAGGGTAGGCAAATAATCACTATGTATGTTAACAAAGGTCTTTCATTGATCATTATTTTCCTGCATCTGTGTGTTAACCGTCTTGAATGCGTGCATTTCTGTGCAAGTATACCAGTGCGATGGTAACATTAGGCTCCTTTAAGCAGACCTTTTTATTCCGAGTTTACTTTTGAAAAACTATCGATGAAAACGGATATCTTTGACCATTGTCATCCAGCGTTATATTCGAGTCCATCACAAGTCATTCAGTCAAAGCCAATTCACATGCTTTTCAATTGAGCTGTGATAAAAGCATTCTTTTGTCATGGTTCACCCTGTTACTTATGACTTGCCCTGTGAAGGAACTTGTCACTGGATTTGTGAAGGGACTTATAATATGAAAAGACTTGTGATGGATTCGAATACAACACTGTTGTCATTTCAAGTTTACGATTTGCATCAGGGTCAATCATCAGCTAAAACTCAGTATCCACTGATGGAAACTTGATTCAAAACAATGTGCAGTAACTGTATTCATGCTGGCCGCTGTGCATGTTGAAAAAAAAAATCTGCTTGTAAATTTGGAGTTCCGCCGCCCAGAATCGCAGCATCTCTTAAGCAAACACTTCAGTATGGCTTCCATCTTGAGCGAATGGACAGTTCGTGATCACTGCATCGGATATTACGTGCATGTTGCACTGAGCGAAACTGTTCAAACAGGGTATAATTAGTGTTGTAGTACTCGTTTAACAGAAGCACGACTTTGGCAAAATATCGCAGGCACACTTTTGATTGTCTGGATAGATAGGACAAAACTTAACCAACATGCCTATATCATGATGCACTTGTTTGCAATCCATGCACACTAAAAACTCCCAGGTCAGATCGGCATGACCCTTTTCGGGTCAAATTATGACCCAGAAAAGGTCAAGTATGACCCGCAGCCGACTGTATGTGGAGCCCGGCAACTACTTCCTTTTTAATTAAAAGTGTCGTAAACATCCACTTTAGTTATCGGTAGGGTACGGTAACTAGACCGACTAGCGATTAAAAAGCTGCAGTGTGTGTAAAGCGTATAAGAATACATTCTGCGCAATCTTCTTCAAAAGGCCTAGGCGGCCTTGAATAACTTTATTTATTTCTAGCTTTGCAAACAGGGAAGGCGTCACTGGTCGCTAGGGGCAACAGCGGAATTCAACTCGAGGAAACGATTGCTACTAGGTAGTCTCTCATTCCATGTCCATTTACTTGTGATTGTATCCGCTGTTTGCAGTGTTCATATAGAAGCAAATCTGGAGTCGGCCAACGCGACTGAAAGGGAAGACTATGTTGGATGAGAGCCGCTATCTTTTGTTGGTATCTCTCAGTACGCTAGGTAGTTTTGTAAGCATAACTGCAGTTGTCATTGTTGGATGCAGTATTGACTCTCGTATAGTACGTGACGGGTGGTAAGGTTGCCCCACCTGGACTCAATTGCCAACGCTTTGACTATCATTAAAGTGCGGCATTCGCAAACAATTTCGGGAGTGTCGCCTGTTTTCCCAGACAAACACTGGCCATGAGTGCGTTTACAGAAACGCACTGTGTTGTGGGTTACTGTTTTCACGTGTAACTGCGATGGTAATGGATTTTGGAAAAACATCTGCATTGTTACCCGAACTATGGTGAATTTTCTCCGTATAATGACCGCGTGCGCGTGTTGGTGAATACAGCCGCGCCAGTTCGCCGTGGCCTTAATGATGTTTACGTGCAATAAAACGGACCATCACATCACCACCAAGAGCGAAGCTCTAGATTTCCCGTCTTGACATCGTGAGGCATCAGAAATACTACCTCAGCAAGCTGTAAGCCGCCTGCATAATCAAGAAGCACGTCCTGTCTGGTAAGTATGAGCGACTTCTTTGTCTCGCATTATTCCTGAGTGATAAACAGAAATAAATAAAATGCATCAATATCAAATTATTTGACAGAAGTGCCTTCGTTCGTCGCGTTTCTGAACAGGTGTTGCTTGGCAAAACCACAGTTTTCTTTTATATCAGCCATTTATATTGATTATCTCGTGCGGATTTTCTAAGTGGGTTTCCCTTTTCGAGAAAAACATGACCTCAGTGTCCCAACTCAAGTTATCTCTTTTCTTTTGTTCATTTCCTGTTTTTAAGTTATTAAACTGTTATTACTGATGCCTCTCAAAATTTATCACAAATGCATTCAACTACCCTCTTATGCAAATTATTTTTGTATAGATAGGCCTATTAGTTCAGTGATCGATATAAATTGCTAACAAGAAGAAATAAAATCTCGCCACATTTTCGGCAGTGCTCTTTTGAAAAACAGTTTAAGAAGCCTACAGTTTGTTAAGACTGACAGAAAAAAGATCAGCCGTTGCCTTAAAAATCAATCAATCACTGGCATGAAGCATTTTAACAGAGCATCCTAATTTAGCAACTGACGGTGAGGGCAGCACACTTGAAAGTCAACTTTGTACCTCTCCAGGGCTCCGCGGCCAACCTGCCTGCCTACTCTTCAAATAATTTATTAACACCGATAAAATGTCGATTCTGAACGGTACGACCCAGGCCAACTTGTTACGGTAATCAGGACCTGCACATCCGTGGTCCGGGAAGGGCTAAAAATATCAGCAGCTGCCGACTTACGGGCAAATTAATCGGTTTTTAATTGGTTCTCTGGCGTCGCATGGCACGAATCCGTCTCGAACTCGCCTCATTAAGAGATGATAACTTGGCGATACGTGTTGTCGTTTAACAACATTCCCAGCCGAAGATAGTTTTGTGTCATTCGCCAAATAAAACAGGAAAACGAGCGCAATTGAAGATGAGCTTTTTGCACAAAGAAGTCACGAAGCACTTAAGACTTGCATCTCTAACTCCATCGAGTAATCACGAGCAGCTGTTTTTCTTGTACATGTACAAGCACGGGTGACGATATTTTAAGGGTTGATTACTTTTCCACTGTCATTTGCAAAAGCACGAATCGTCTTAGTCCTGGACTCCCGGATATGATTAACATGGTGGTGGATATCCACGAGTTATCGCGGTGGATAATTCATGTCAATTTTTCTCTTGACGCCGCCAGGGCTGGCAGTATGTGTGGTTCCAAATTCGTAACACTGGGGGATCTACGTCGAGGGCAACGACTTAACCTCCCCCAGGAAGCCCCAAAGAACCACCCAGTCTTACTAACATGGCCGTTACATGCAGGTTGCGAGGTGACACCCAGTATGGCTGGGAATGTCCAAACATTCCTGGACAAACACGAAACCCTGGAGACCGGTCTTTCATGTCCGGATACAAATGTCGCTCACCCTCTGATGTATTTAGAACGTACACACGGGTTTCCACACCTAGTACCTACGGACCTGCCAAACCCTAAAGCGATCATCAGAAGCCACTTAGGCAGACAATAGCATTTGAGCAATCAGTGGGCAACCAGAGGTCATCGACTCAAATTCTGTTGCATATCTTAATGATAGCTCCGAGTTATTCAAACTCATTAAGACCTCGGCTATCTGCAATGTTGGCAAGTGTTCAATCAACGAGGTTAAATACCGTTATTCCCCATTGTCGCCATTTCGTACCCAAGTGTCGACACTTTTTCAGTTTGTATTGAACTTGAATAGTAATCAGTGCGATTATTAGCAAATACATGCAATATTAAATATCGATGTCGTTCAGGCCGGAAAGATATCCTGCAGGGAAGCTACGCCAGAGCTGAACTTTGGATGGCCGCTCTTGGCACGTGGTTGCAACTATTTTGGTAACGGCTCACAGACAATCAAATTTCATCAGTGAAAAGTAACCCCTGCTCACTGGTTGACGTTTTTCACTCATACTCGTCACATTTTAAAGCTGTGCCATACATGTTCATAACTGTTCCCCATGTCCCAGCGCTGAGCATATACCAGTTGAGTTAAAGACTAGTTAGAAAGCAACTGTAATTGCATACACTATCTACTAGCCTTACATTATACGTAGGCTTCTTTGTGAAGAACGTTCTTAATTGATCGATCATTTAATTTAAAAAAAAAGTAAAAATCTCCCTTGTCCCTCTCCATGTTGGGCGCACCACTGTTGTAGGCCAAGCACTTTTTCTGGAGACAGAAAATTTGTATTTGTGATGAAGCTTTACAGTTCAGAATGTCCACATTTTTAAAGCTTGCAGAACTGGAATGACCTGCTATAGGCGTACGCTGAAGACGCCGGCAGGTGATATCGCTACCGGTGCGTCGGCAATATCCATCTCCCAGGTGTCGGCGATGACGCTGGTCCGCCACTTTTTCCGACAAGTTCCACCTTTGCCAGCCCGTTCTGCCGCAAATTGACGGCAGTCAAAATGACCCACAACTGCCAACTAAGCGATGATCGAAATCGAAATACCTTGAATAGTATACTAGAGGAAAGAACTCAGAAAAGAGCTATTAAAAAACTAAATGGGGTAAAGGGGTAAAAATCACCAAGTTTCTTTTAAATACTCCCTAAATTTGACCCCTTCCACCGCTAATGGTTTATCAGTTTGCTGCTGATGAGTGCCCCCTCGGAAAAATTCTGCTCCTGGAAAAATTCCCGGCAACGCCGCTGCGAAAAGGGCTGTTCGACATCAATGAAATGTCGCATATTATCAGTCAACTCCTGATAGGCCTATGTGGATGCTAACGCAATGTTAACAGTATTAAGATCTCAACCCAACAGGGTAAGCTTATTAAATAGCTCTGTCTTTATCTCCAGTGAAAAGCAATCTACTTTTGGTTAGGGCACGGAGGTGAATCAACATTGTTTTCGTGTCGGAAGCGAATCACGCATACGCCTATCTGCCTTCGCGAGAAAGATCCCTGACACGTACCCTCCATGCCTGACCGTGAAACAAAGAAAACAGTCCTACCCTTTTATCTTCAACCTACCCATGACAAGCAGGCAATGAGGCACCGTCTAAGGAGAGACCAACAAAATCAACATGTGTCAACATTTCCGTCGGAAAACCGACACCAGTCTTGCTATAACACGACCGTGATGTGATCACTGAATTGCTGATCTCAGTGCGCGTGCCTCACGCTGGAACCCTCCAACGCAAGGTCCATTCTGCCTTTTCTGGTAGATTTGTTTTAGCGTTTCCATCTTTAAAAACGTAAACCGCCGGCCTTCGATTCTTGTTCCTTGCGAGGATTCAAAGGAGCCAGGGTTGGGGGTCACCCCCTTGCTTAGTATAATATCTGTTGTGATTAATTGTGTTAATTGTAATTGACACTGCAACTTGTTCTGCCGCATTGCAACGATTTTGCCTTCGTTTTGATATGTTACGGGAGACATGACGAGACACCAACGTTCATGTTTACCGGGCTGGTTAGTATAGGCCTATTGTCATAAGCCTTTTCCGAGTTAAATTTGAATAAAATCTGGTACACTGAGTTCTTAAATTCACGTGAACATAACAATTTGAAATTCTCCATACTAAAACCACTGTTGCTATACCTCGTGATTCAGGGCAAGCTTTTGCTTAAACCTCATTTACATAAGAGACACCTTGCAACTATATACTATTTTCAATGCGTAAGAAGGGCACAAAAGATCAGTCCATTCCCGATAGAGATGGGGGTCGCTATGCAAAAGCTTGCCCCGAATGATGAGGTGTAGCAACAGTGTCTTTAAGTCTGGGGAATTCAAATTGTTAAGCTTATGTGCAATTAGATAACATAGTTTACCAGTTTTTTTCATTGAAGTTTTACTTGCAAATGGCTTTTATTGACATTTAGTCTGTAGCCTTCACCATAAAATGCAAACCAGTTTACCCCAGTTTTTATTTTCTCATCCGGATCAATGTGCAAAGAAACTCAGTAGATCGGTACCCTTCACTACCCCCTCCCCTTGCCACTTCGTCTGTATTATTGCTTGCTGAGAAGCAATAAACACGGCTGCAATTAAAGCAATGGAGATGCAATATCCTGTGTCCCGATAATTAAACACCCATAATCTACAGTGGCGTGTGACGTCTCAAGGAGATTAGCTCTTAACGGGCTGGTATTGGCATTACATGATGGGGTTCACCAGACTCTGCTCATGCACGCCGAGAGTGCATACTTGCTCTGTGCAGCACAATTATCTCATAAGCTCAGGTGGAAACTGCCCATGGCTGATTTCCTGTTGTTTTTTTGTGGACAAATGCCAAGCTTAGGGGACGAACCTTGGAACTGAGGGTAAGTTTGAAACATGGCATTGGCCAGTGACGGCAAATTATTTTCTGTTCACAACTTGGGTGGAGGGACTCCACGACGCAGTCAAAAAATGTTGAGTGAGGAAGCGGTTGGGAGTTGAGTTGTTGCCTCTAAGAAAGGGTTTCACCTTCGAATCCACCCCTCTTTATCCCTGCTGGGTTACGCAACTGCTACGGCTAGGGAACTGACAGTGTCAACTTGAGTTCATAGCGTTAGATAGAGGTTCTTTTTTTTACTTTGAGGTCCAAATGTTTGATCATATTTTCCTTCCTTACGGGTAAACATAGCCTTGTTTATTTTGAACGTTAAAAAATTGCAACGCATAGTTAATACTCAGTGAAGAATTTATAGTGGTTATAATTCAGTTCAGTCCCATTTCGACCTGATTTCGCAATTCAAGACCAGTCGAAATCTCCGACTTGAAGTCCACCTAGATTTACATAAACAGGGCTTTGTTTTTTTTTACACATGGATGTGACCACGTGACCGGTTACGCACAAAGTACGATCCGTACGTCGAATGAATTATATACTTTTGTTATTGACGGGGATAGAGTTTGTCAAGGGACAGTGATTATGCACTGCAGCCATTCACTAGCAGCTAACAAGGCACCCACCGGTTGGTTACGGCATAAAAGACCGCTGACCATTTCGGAACCACTAAGTTAAAAGGGAGGTTGCGAATAAAGGGTTCGGCAATCTCGTAAATACGCGCCGGTGTGACCAAATCCGAGAAGCGATATTGTGTCCCTGCTTAATGCGTGTCTACTCGTGCGTTACATCTCTCCTACTTATCACGGGGGCTGAGCACACATACGTGTATGCGCTAATCGATCAAATGCAGAGCGCCAATGCTCGGTAACAAACGAAACTAAAGCACTGACGGGCGATGAACGTCAGTTTTTATTGGTGTTCGATGAAAGTCCTCCATACTATTGATCTGACTGTCTGATACGAACCACATGACGTCCACTTGTTTTCCTTTCCCCTCTGTCTTGCAGGTGGATTAACTTTGAGCCCGTGTTATCTTTGTCACTGAAGACGCTTGGATTTAAAGACTGATGTGTTTGGGTGTATGAAGACATCTGATGTGCCCATCACGTGCGGCTTCATGTATGTGGCAGGTGCAACGAGACCTCGATGGCTGCACGGGAACACTTACCTTGATGAATAGCGGTCAGCGGACAGGAAGCAAGGAGGAGAGCGTTTAGAGAAATTGAGACTGAAAATAACTTCGGTGTTGACCATGGTGATGGATGGCTCTATTACCATCCAGCGCCTGCTATTAGTGTCTTCGTGTGGGCTTAGGCCTATTTGCTGTTGATATTTGTATTGCCTTAGTACAGTTGCAATATTAGCGTAACAGTACACTGCACGGTTGGGCAGTCAAAACGACAATAATTACAAGAAGAAAACCCCAACACAATTATTTAACCTGTGGACCCCCATTATGTGGCGGAACGGCCAAACTTCAAAACTTCAAGCCGAGCACACAACATCGGCACTCTGCCTGCTGTAGCAATAGGATTTTGTGTTGGAAGTTTTTGTTTGTTCAGCTCTCGAAAGATCCAGCACCTATTGTAACCGCTTGGGTTCGTTATCGTCCGCGGCGGTGTTTTCCCCGATATTCTCCCTGTGTGCTGGGCTTTGAAGGACACCCACTGTCTGAACAAGAAGTTTGGCGAAACCTTTGTCAACCAATTCGGGAGCCATACATGTATCGCCGGTCTTGCCTAACGGTAACTTTGTTTTTTGTTATCAAACTTGGAGAGTTTTTGCGATCACTCACTCTGGAGTCCTGGCGAGAATCCGGGAAGTACTGCGCAGTAACTGTACTGCCATTACGCAGTGTGGAGCTAGCTCGAACCAGTGCAGGTTGGGCTGATAACCCGAATGAAGTTCTTCATGGTGTTCACGCCGACCGAAACTTTGTACTGACAATGATAAGCCAGCTCACAGCTACATCACACTATTCGCCAGTGTAACAGTCCAATTTGTTTTCGCTCAAAGTCATCCTGAAATATACTTATGAACAATGAATTCACGCTATTCTCGTGCCGCGGAGAGGGCATTTACCAAGGAGGACAAGGCCTTGCAGAAGAACGTCTTCGCCCGTCGAAATCTGGATGCCGACCTGGAGGCCCAGCAGAGCCTGGAAAAGATCCACCTGCAGACCATCCGAAGCGAGAAGGTGCGACTGCAGAAGGAACTGGAGAGGATGCGGGGCAGAGGACAACGGATGATGGGGAAGCGGCCGGTGGTAGGGATGAGCAACAACACCACCCGGCTGACCCAGCTGCGGTTGACCCGGGAGCCTGCCGTCATCAACGGGGGCACCAGTCGTGTTGTCCGTGCCGCATCCCCCGTGCCAGGTGCCACCGGAGACCCGAACACGGCTAGGGTACCCCAGGAGGCGGTGGGACGAGGTCGGCAAATCCTCGAGTTACCGGCTATCAACCCTGGCAACCGCAGCTCCCGCAGTCCCCGGAACGGTTACCGTTCCAACCGCCACGAGATGGGGGAGGAATACCTCCGGGAACAGCAGATGCTGGAACACAAGAAACTCATGAGCAGGAAGCAGGAGGAACTCCTTGCACGGGTGGAGAAATTCGGGGAAGACATCGGCGCACAGAAACTTCGGGACGGTGGTGAGCCAGCAACCCACTCGCCGACGGAACGCAGCGTTAAGAGCGACGACGCCATTGCAATCAACGCGGACCCTAGCTCCAGTTTCCCCCCTCCACGGAGGACAAATTTCGGCGAGGTGGCCAAAAGGGGGAGGAGCAACTCCCTCTCCGAGTACGACTTGAAACACATTAAGGAATCCATCACTAAGAGACTCGTTGGGGAGGAGACGGCTGGTCAGGCCAACGATTCCGGCGTCGCACAGGAGAAACAGCAGATCAACCGGACAATTTCCACGACGTCCGGCCTAGGTAACCTGATGCCCCGCAGGAAGAACCATTCTACGGGGAGTGGACCCCATCCCATGGACATGGTGTTTGACCAGGAGACTTACGCCCCAGACGGCAGCCTGCGGACAATGCACATGCTGCCAGACCCCAAGGACAGTTTTGAGGAGGCCAAGAAAGCGAGGTACCTCCGCTGGAGGGGGCCCCACGAGGAAGAAGTGGAGCTCACGGTGAACGAAATATTCGGCAAGAGCGAGGGTGTGGTCAGTAGAAAATACAGCACTTCAGCCCCGACTGAAGGTGAAACCGGGACATAAAAAAAACTTTCTTTTAATTAAAAGATTAAAAAAATCTTTGTTCAATGTTAATTTGTTTTATGACAGTTTTGACTAAGTTATATTTGCACTTCATGCAGTTTTTGGAAAAAAGGGGAAACTGTTCTATAACTTCGAAGTAATAAGACAAATTTCTGCTAATGTGACTCATGATGATCTCCAACGATATTTCCGTTATTAGGAATACACAACTTAGTTTTTGAATCTTAGGTGTTCTGAAGCAATATGGAAACGATATTTGGAAAGTGGTACGTGTACATGTCTTTTTTTAACCAGGGGGCTACTTTTCGTGTTCAGAGGAAACTTCTTGTGTGGGCGATATAACAGAGCTTCCGCAGAAGAGCGAAATTCAAAACAGACACTAAACTGTATTGCTAGATAATTTCAGAATGTATTCGAAATAGCCCCTTTTTCAATATTTTTGGTTTTTCTCAAAAGTGTAGAAGAGTCCTTGCTCGGGCAACGGATTTTCCTGACATAAAAAGATCTGGTGCCTGAACAATGTACCGATTTATCATTCTCTATGATGAAACAGGAATCGATACAAATGGATTTCTCGAGCTCTTGTACTTTTGAGCAATTACTAGTCAAAAAAGCAACGCTCGAAATATCCTTTTTTTGTTGTAATTTGAAAAGTAGAGTTGGTTGCCTGAACAATGTATCGATTTATTATTCTCTATGATGAAACAGGAATCGATACAAATGGATTTCTCGAGCTCTTGTACTTTTGAGCAATTACTAGTCAAAAAAGCAACGCTCGAAATATCCTTTTTTTGTTGTAATTTGAAAAGTAGAGTTGGTTTATACAGCCAATATATTCTCCATTCAGCACAGCCGCAGACTGGTCTTAAAAGTCAGTGTAAAATTCATTGTGCACAATATGCATGCGGAAATAGTGAACACGCATACGTAAGCCATGCATACCTCTTTGAACGGGTCATGCTAAAGGTTACAAATCCTATCTGTATGCATACCTTCAAGTGGTTAACTAACTTTTTCGGTTTTCTTTGGGCAATATTAACTGTGGGACTGGTGCGTGCGATTTGTATATAGACAGTCGGGGAGTAAGTGGAAGAACATACATAATTTCAATGGGCGGAAAAACATTTCAAAAGCAGCATTTTGCTTTGTTTCAAAGGGAGTGCAGTTTTTTCATTGAGATTTGCTCCGTTTTAGTTTTTCAGTTTCTGGGGTGAAACCATCATTTGGAACTAAAGATTGACTTTTATGTCAGTATTATAAATGGAGAAAAACAGGTTGGACATTTTGAACCTCAAATGTTTTAGTCATCGTCTGAGGGACAGCAAAAGGGGTCCTTTTCTTTGAAATATTTTGTTTAACACAAACGGGTTTCACTCCGAAGTAAAGGTCTGTTTCAATCATTGCAGATGATTGTTAAAAACGAACTTCATCGAATGTACACGTGTATTGGAATTGTTTTTGATAGTCTTTGTCATTGTCGTTTATAATTCAAACATTTGCAACGCTGGAATTGATGGCGGTGATATTACATGGCAATGATGACGTCATGATGAATAGCGTGGAAGGTGGTGATGTGGGTGTGAGCGTGGTAGTGATATCAAAATAGTTGGGGTGACCATTTGCCTTTTTGATGCTCGGCGGACACAACAGGAGGGCGCTACTTGAAGTGCATGGGTAAACTTGGAGTAAACACAAAAGATTTTACCCAAACCAAATGGCGCCCTCCTATTGTGTCCACATACCTCGAAATAGGCTAAGGCTGTTTTCCAATACTCAACTTCGTCTCCGTCGGAGGCTTCATTCCCAAAACCAAACCCCGGTTGTCCACCTGAAGCGTTTAAATAACATTGGATTACTTTAATTTTTGGCTGTCTTTCATCTTATTTGACGTTCTGTGTTAAGTGTCATTTACCAAAAAAAAAAAAAAAAAAAAAAAAAGCCGATGGTAGGTACCTCACTCAGACCATGCTCAGACTATGTGCTGGGTACTACATCATAACAGAACAAACAGGAAAAAAACAGAAAATCGAAAATACATATCTGTATAGTGAATTTTTATCATTGACGGTGCAAGAGAAACAGATCAAGGGGCGGCACAGTCTGGCAACACTCGCCTGCTTATTCATTGATGGAAAAACATTTAGTACAATTTCGCTTGCTTTCAACTGCAGAATCACTTGATAACAGAAATCCTTACAAAAGACATGCATGTCCCACTTGTATTAGATTAATCTTCTTGCGTCACGCCAACAGATCTGCTCCCCCAAATACAAGCACAAAACTGGCCAAACAAAAGCAAAACAAACAACACCCCAATAGTTCTTTGAATTTCAACAACACAAAATGACAGAGAATCCACTGGATGTCGAATCAGTAAAGATTTGAGTTTTACCCTAATCACGTCCCAAAAGCTGTATACAGCCTCTGTATCAAGGCGCACTCCATTCAGTTTTGTTTTTATCTCCACGTAACCCACGATACATTTAATTTTGGCAAGACCGAAACTTCATGTTGTCATTTATATCTAGAGCCTTACTGGCCCAAAATTTTGTATCCGTACTCGAGTTACAAAAAGGGACAAGGGAAAAAAAGTCACCCAAAAAATTCACAGAGATACGTCGCTGTTTTTTCGATTGAGATCACTAGGCAGACATGGACCCCAACACGGTTGAAATCGGTTTTATTGTCGAAAATTTAAGAAATTAAGATTATGAATAAAAAAGTGATCCGTGTATTCAACCCAGAAAATTGCCTTGAGAGTTTTGCGCTCACTAATTTAAAAANTTGGGAGGCGAAAGAAGAAATGGTTGAAGCTAGGTATTAAAAAAGAATTTACTTTCAGGCTTTCCCTTATGATTCTTTAATACAGGAGTCATGAAGATTAATTGAAACAAAATGATATTAACAAATCAGGTTCAAGGTTTTATAGGGACAGAGGAAACTACCCAGCTCAGCAATCAAGCCAAAGTTTAAGCCGGGGGAAGCTACCGTAAAACCAATCAAAGAAGAAGCTTCCTTTGGTGGGGGCTTGCTTTTTTAATTTGTCAAGTTTATTTCACAAAACCCATGGTTTGTAGATTGTAAAATTTCTCCTCAAATCTCCTTTTTCTTGAAGTACATTTATGCTCTCAACATATTATTGACATATTCTTTGCTTTTGAAAAAGAATTTAGATAAGTAAGACTGGAGATTTAAAAATTTATCTTTCAACAGATTTCAGGAAATACAGACCATGCTGTTTTGTTGTACCCCACACTGCTGCTCAGTCTAAACCCTCCACTATGGCAGAGAAATACATTTTTCCAGAGAAAGATGTTCTGATTGCAAGGTACAGGAGCAGATTCAATAAACCTTGAGATTTAAACCCTGCCTGTTGTAGAACTAAAATGAGTGATCAGAGATAGGATCTTAAATGTAGATTCCTTTAAGTTTTGAGAAATGGCAGGAAAATTTGGGTGGTGTTCTATCTAAGTTTGAAAAGAGACATATTCTTGACCAAGTAACTTGGGTGACGTTTTTCCCTTGTCCCTTTTTGTAACTCGAATACTGATATAAATTTGAAGGCCAGTGAGGCTCTAGATATAAATGACAACTTAAAGCTTCGGTCTCGCCAAAATTAACGTGGGTTACCTGGAAATAAAAACTAAACTGAATGGAGTGCGCCGTGATACAGAGGCTGTATACAGCTTTTGGGACGTTATTAGGGTAAAACCCAAATCATTACTGATTCGACATCCAGTGGATTCTCTGTCATTTTCTTTTGTTGAAATTCAAATAACTATAGGGATTGTTGGTTTGTTTGGTTTGCTTTTGTTTGATCAGTTTTGTGCTTGTATTTGGCGTGATGCAAGAAGATTAATCCAATACAAGAGTGACACGCATGTCTTTTGTGAGGATTTCTGTTTGAAAATATCACGTGATTCTGCAGTTGAAAGCAAGCGAAATTGTACTAAATGTTTTTCCTTCAATGAAATAAGGAGGCGAGTGTTGCCAGACTGTGCAGCCCCTTGATATGTTTCCCTTGCACCATCAATAATAAAAATTCACTATACAGATACTTCGCTGTTTTTTTATTAAGATCACTAGGCAGAAATGGACGATTGAGCGAAATAGTGCCGTCTGTTGACTCTCGGAGGAGGTTTGTCTCCCGTTTTTTAGCCATAAATTCCAGATTTTGGCCAGTTGATCACTTTTTGTTTCAATTTATGGGCTTTAGTCACGATTTTGTTTTTATTTGCCTTTTCCCAAAGATATATCGAAAATAGTAAAACTGTTCGCCCAGCTCTCATTGTCTTCCAAATAGGCCCGCAATTTTGGGCTTTTTGTAAAAGAAATAACCCGAACTGAAAACTACCAGTACAAAATTCGGGATTTATAAAAAGTTTCTGTGGTCCATCCTGATTATGGCATGTTTTATTGTATACAGTCCAAACAGATTTCATTAACTAGTATAAAGTTAGCAGAAAACATATCAAATAATTAAATTAAATTTAACACTATAGTCAACTTGTTATTAAATTGCTCTCTTGGTTGTGAAAACTGGGTTTCCACAGAAAACTTT
>NW_019091573.1:86532-96921 GCF_001949145.1 Acanthaster planci | reverse complement strand
CCTGGACCTCGCGGACAGTCCCAGCAGAAGAGCTTAACCCGTGGGCTAAGGTACTGTTGGTATTTGGCAGGGGTGAATTAGAGTCTCTTATAGGTACTGACTGAAAGCAAACTTTGGGAAAATAAAAGTCACCGGTGGGATTCGAACCCACGATATGACGATCTGATAACCACGATCTTAACCCTTTGGCAATTTCAGAGAATTGCTTCGAGTTGTTCATATTTACGTAGATAAGAAAACCGTTATTAACCAAGTTATACCGCACAGAATTTTGCTCTGCAAAGACTGAGCGATCAAAACGCTACAATAGTACATCATGTAGCAAAAATGCACAATTGGCCTGCACACAAATCTCACTGGCATCTCTTCCTTGACAAATTTGAATTAATGCGCGCGCATCAATATGGCAAAGTCCCCGGACTGTGAGTCCGTCCCGACACGTCTCAACTCTTAAAGGTTGCACTACACCAAAATACGCGCCCATAAGGGTGCTCTGCCCAATTCAGGGAGAATTCTTCGCCAAGCCGAGGCGCTGAAAAAGTATCCCTAGAGTTTATTTGAAAAAGATGAGATTGTGTGGCCCAAGAAATTGTAGGATTGTGGACGAATGGTCCAGAATGAACTCTCCACATTCAAGGGCACCCATCCCAGGGCCAAGCACAGCAAAATGCTACTGACAAATTGTTCCAATAGACTCAAAAGGTGGAGGGATGTCATTTGAAAAATGGCTGCTGATGACAGACTTGGTAGCGTTCACTTTTTTAAGGGGGGGATGAGTTTGTTTTTGGTGGATAATTAGAAATTTCATTGGTTAAGTAACCTACTTAAAATTAAAAATCAATAGAAAGCTGAATGACCCAAGAACACTCTGCTTTTTTGTTTTGTTTTGTTATTTTTTAAGTTGCCGCTGGGGGGGTGTAAGAGGCCCGAAGAACTTTGGTTGCCTGCACCGGGGCTGCAAACGTGGTCGATTTTACCTTGTCTTCAAATGGGCTTCCTTTAGTTCAGTGCACGCATAGACAGCCGTGAAAAATCAGAGCGAAATAGCGCAGCCTGTTGACTCCCGGAGGAGGTTTGTCTCCGGTTTTTTGCCAGAAATTCAAGATTTTGGCCAGTAGATCACTTTTTGTTTCAATTTATGGGTTTTAGTCACGATTTTTTTTTATTTGCCTTTTCCCAAAGATATATCGAAAATAGTAAAACTGTTCGCCCAGCTCTCATTGTCTTTCCAAATAGGCCCTCCATTTTGGGCTTTTTGTAAAAGAAATAACCCGAACTGGAAACTACCAGTACAAAATTCGGGATTTATAAAACGTTTCTGTGATCCCCCCTGATTATGGCATGTTTCAGATTTCATCAACTAATATAAAGATAACAGAAAACATATCAAAATAGTTAAGTTAAATCAAACACTAGAGTCAACTTGTTATTAAATTGCTCTCTTGGTTGTGAAAACTGGGTTTCCACAGAAAACTTTATTTCCCGGAAAACTACATTTTATGACTTTTCCAGGATTTTTTTCAGGAATAAGAAGTTTAAAAAATGCATGACCAAGATGTATATAGGAAACCCTAAAACATTTATCTGAGTAATCTGTACCTGAAGATGAAATGTTTTCAAGGTTTACTGCAGTTCCATCTTGCAGCAAGGCGATCAGGTTGAAACAAGTGATGGACATAAAGGCACCATTCTAACATTTTTTCTCTCAAAAACTGTACTGCTTCCTTTGACACTTTTGTGACAGTGATTTTTTGTGGCTTGCCTGCGGTTTTCTGTAACAAAGATGTATGATATTTGTTGGCTGTAATGCTACCCGTGTTAAATTGTAAAATATTCAAAGGTAGAAATCTGTGATTTATGAAGACGGGACGACTTTTCAAATATCTTTCTAGGGTTTTATGGCATTTCATTACATCAACAGGTAACAATTTTTTACATGTACCACAGAAAACGTGCCTGCCGCAAATATTCCGATTTACTAATCCTTCCTAATTGGGTTTTTCTTTCAGAAACATGTACAGTGCATTTACAAGGAAATAAAAAATTTGTTATTCATTTATCAATTCTTTTTAAAAATACCGGTATCTTTTGGAAATACACACTAATTTTTAAATCATGTTTCTTTCGGATATACCGGTAGACCAACAACTGAATGTTAAAATGGAACATGAGCATGTTACTTACGTCTCTGATGATACTCTTCATAGGGAGGTACTGGATGTCTTACGTTACGTTCATCCACCCAGATACCACGCCCAGTATATCCAATAAAACTCACTAGGTATGACCATTCGTCATCTTTGACTACTTTAGCTGCACACCATCTTCCCAACTAATGGAATACCTGGACGCAACTTCCAACTGAGAATTTTCCTGTCATTTTGTCTTCTTTAGTAACTGAACATTTTGAGAACTGCACCAAGACTGTAAAATGAAGGATGATGAAGATGAAGAAATCACCTTAACCTTGCCATTATATGGCAGCCAATATACTCTTGGAGACTCCACCATGAAAGGAAAAAAAGGCCACAGAATATTCATTTTAACCGATGACACAATTATCTCATTGCTATTCCGTTTGCAAATGATTGTTATTTAGTTATAAATTGCTTTTTATACGTGCACCAAACATTTCATTTAGATTTTAAATGTATGTGACTATGAACTCTAAATTCTTATTTTTTGGTTTTCATATCACTACGCAGCATCAAGCCAGTGATCAATCCAGCAATGAATGACCAAAGCCAGCGAAGGATGACACAAATCTGTCATTCACTTTATACCAAGGACTGGTATGTTTAGCAGAGATGAAAAGCATAGGACTACTGGTTAATCACGACAAGGGGGCAATAAAGCGTAAAAAGTGTCAACTGGGGAAAGCTGTCATTTCAGAATGGATGTTTTCTTTCCGAGTCAGAGAGGTCTAACTTGGATTCGTTTAAATGGGAGAAATTCGTAATGTTTCGGGTCCAACAGACCCCGACGAGAGATGCTCTTGCGAGCTAGGGTGCCTCACCGACGCGTTCACGGATGGGGCCGAGTCGGTTTTTGCGCCCGAGTCGAAGCGTAACTGTAAGATGCCGCTCTCGGTCTGGAAGCCATGGTTCATCTGTTCCGAACAGCCGAACAGTCGGCATTGGGACCGACTTGGCAACTCCCCGAGAGCCCTCCTGCGGGGTACACTAGTAACCCTGGATTTCAAGTCAGTTTGGGGCGGCTGCATCAGACATGCAGCCCAGCAGCCAATCCTCGGCCACCGGGGAAGCGCTCGTTCACTCCGCCGTCAGTTCCAGCATGCCCTCCTCCAGCTGCACCCGCTCCTCCGTGGAGTCCCGCCGGGCCTGCCGCTGGTTCTTCCCCGGTCTCCTCCTCCAAGGCGGGTCCGCCCAAGGGCCACTGGGTGGCGCCGGCTGGCCCTCCGCGCTCGACCTCCTCTCCCCGCTGCTCGACCCCACCACCCCCGCCTCCCCGTGTGGCGGCGCCCCTCTCCCAGAAGTCGCTCCCGCGGCGGCAATGCTGCCTCCTCTGCGGCACGTCGTCCGACCCGGCCCACCAGGATAGGCCCGTCTGCGGTGCGGGCAAATCTTTCGGATCGAAAGGTTTAGTTTCAGCAGATCGCAGCGAAGCGGCTGCTCTACTCAGCACGACACCCCGATCCATACCCAAGTCGTCTGCAAGTGGGGTCCCTCTCGAGACGGTGGTTCGGCTTCCGCCGGAGCTTCCGGCAGCGACCTCTCATCAGTAGGGTAAAACTAACCTGTCTCTCGACGGTCTAAACCCAGCTCACGTTGCCTATTGGGCTGGTGAACAATCCAACGCTTGGCGATTTCTGCTTCGCAATGATAGGAAGAGCTGGCATCGAAGGATAAAAAAGCAACGCCGCTATGAACGCTTGGCTGCCACAAGCCAGTTATCCCAGTTGTAACTTTTCTGACACCTCTTGCTTCAAACTCCGAAGCTCAAAAGGATCGATAGGCCACGCTTTCACGATCCGTATTCATACTGAAAATCAAAATCAAAAGAGCTTTTGCCCTTTTGCTCCGCGCCAGGTTTCCGTCCTCGCTTAGCTCGCCTTAGGACACCTGCGTTACCCTTTGACAGATGTACCGCCCCAGTCAAACTCCCCGCCTGAGGCCGGCAGCCGGAGCGGGTTGCGGCTGGCGGCTGGCGGCTGGCGGCCTGCGGCCGGCGGCGTTGCGAGGCGGCTAGCCGCGTAGCGCCAGAAGACTGGGCCCGCGCGGGGCCCGCTCCCCACCTCACCGGCTAAGTAAAGAAACGACAAGAGTAATGGTATTTCACCGTCGCGCCGGTGCCCTTCCACCTATCCAACACCCCCATGTCTCTTCACAAGGTCAGACTAGAGTCAAGCTCGACAGGGTCTTCTTTCCCCACTGATTCTGCCAAGCCCGATCCCTTGGCTGTGGTTTCGCTTGATAGATAGGGACAGTGGGAATCTCGTTAATCCATTCATGCGCGTCACTAATTAGATGACGGGGCATTTGGCTACCTTACCCGCACTTCGCTGAATTTCTTCACTTTGAAATTCAGAGCACTGGGCAGAAATCACATTGCGTCAGCGCCCCGGCTGCGGACGTTGCGATGCTCTGTTTTAATTAGACAGTCGGAGGGGGGCCCGTGCGCGGACGGCCCCGCGGCCCGGCGGGGGGAGCTCCGCTGCCCAGATACGGCGCGCCCGGCCCGCGCCGGGGCGCTGCGACCTGCTTCCTGCCCCAGCCCGACCAACCCAGCCCTCAGAGCCAATCCTTCTCCCGAAGTTACGGATTCGGCTTGCCGACTTCCTTACCTTCATTGTTCTATCGACCAGAGGCTGTTCACTTTGGAGACCGGCTGTGGTTTTGGGTACGACCCAAGCCGACGGTCCACGCACTCCCCTGCATTTTCAAGGGCCGGCTGGAGCTCGCCGGGCGCCGCCAGAGACACGGCACTCTACGGGGCCGCAGCCCCTAGCTCCAAACCAGCCGATTCCAGAGACCCCCCCCCCCTTAGCAAGAAAAGAAAACTCCTGGGGCCCCGGCTGGCGTCTGTGGGCTCGCTTGCTTCGCAGCTCGGACCGCCGAGAAGGACGGAGGGCTCCGCCTGCGGGTTTGGGAATATTGACCCGATTCCGCCTCCGCTCGGAACGAAATTTCCCTGGGGCTTAGGATCGACTGACCCATGTACAACAGCTGTTCACATGGAAGCCTTCTCCGCCACTCGGCCCTCGACGATCTCACTCAAATATTTGCTACCACCACTAAGATCTGCACCCGCGGCGGCTCCACGCGGCCTCGCGGCCGGCGCTTCGACCTGCACCGCGGCGGCCCTCCTACCCGTCGGGGCGTACCACCCAGGCGGCGGTCCCACTTGCTCTCTGCCCCGACGGCCAGGTGTGGGTGGCACGCTCAGCGCCATCCATTTTCAGGGCTAGTTGATTCGGCAAGTGAGTTGTTACATACTCTGACTATAATGGCCACCGTCCTGCTGCCTGTACCAACCACACCTTTTCTGGGATCTGATGAGCGTCGGCCGCAATGCGGCGCCTTAACCATGCAGGTTCATCCCGCAGCGCCAGTCCTGCTTACCAAGAATGGCCCACTGGACGCCCGTGCATTGAGGGCCCGGCCCCGCACCAATTTAAGTTTGAGAATAGGTTGAGGTCGTTTCAGCCCCAAGGCTTCTAATCATTCGCTTTACCGGATGCAACTGCTCTCTCTCTCTTCCGGACGCCAGCTATCCTGAGGGAAACTTCGGAGGGAACCAGCCACTAGACGGTTGAATTAGTCTTTCGCCCCTATACCCAAGTCGGACGATCGATTTCAACGTCAGAATCGCTGCAGACCTCCGCCAGAGTTTCCTCTGGCTTGGTCCTGCTCGGGCATAGTTCACCATCTTTCGGGTCGTAGCGCGCCCGCTCTTCCTCCGCCGCAGTCGCAGGGGGCTGGCGGCAGGGCTGTGGTGGCGCACGTGCGGGCGCGGCCCATCGTCCCTTTCTCAGCCTGGCAGCTGGCGGGATCACGGCCGGTCTCTAGGCTCTCTGACCGGTCCTCCCGCCGGAGGAACCCCAATCGGCCGGCCTCTGCCGGCCCGGATGCCCTGTCGGTCGCGGGCCGCGCCCAGGAGAATTGCACGCGGCCGGGCGCAGAGGCGCCCCTGGGCCCTGCCACCGGCGAAGGGGGTGCGGGGCCGCGGCGGGCACCGCGCCGGCCTCGCTGAATCTCCTCGGCCCTCCCGTTTGCTTCTCGACGGCTTCACTTACTCTTGAACTCTCTCTTCAGAGTGCTTTTCAACTTTCCCTTACGGTACTTGTGCTGTATCGGTCTTTTGTCGGTATTTAGGCTTGGATGGAGTTAACCACCCGTCTTTGGGCTTCGCTAAAAAACAGCACGACTCCCGGAAGCCATGGTCGCCGGCTGGACGGCGCCTGCAGTGGCTTGACACCCGCCGCGGGACGGAAGGGTCCTCCATTACAAGGACCTTGGTGCCGCCGCTACTGCCGGACCGGACTTTCCTACGCCACAGTTCCAGTGAGCCCGCTGGGGGCCCGGGGATTCGGCGCTGGACTATTCCCGCTTCGCTCGCCGTTACTGGGAAATCCTGGTTAGTTTCTTTTCCTCCGCTTAGTAATATGCTTAAATCCAGCAGGTCCTCTCGCCCGACCTGAGGTCGATGGGTTCGCAATAGGCCTCGCCCTCGTCTCTCTCTCTCTCTCTCTCTCTCCTCCTGGGGGCCAACCCGGCGCTTCTGTGGCTGCCAGGAAGGGGGCCCCCCTCAGCGGCCCGTCCGCGCGGACTTTCTTTTCTCTCTTGGCGCTCGGCGCCCGCTCCCTTTCCAGCGGTCCACGCCGAGATCTGCCACAGGGCCGGCGGCTTTCGGTCCCTGCTGGCGGGGGGACGACTGGCGATCGTGGGTGGGGTGGATACTCAGCACCCACCTGCCACGCCACGGCGGACTCCCCCGGGGAGTGACCCAGACTCCGCCCAGCAGCTGCCGGCCGGCGCTCTCGCGCTACGGCCCCTCCCGGGCGCAGCGATTGCAAAGCTCAATGCAACCCTCAGGCGGACGAGGCCCGGGCTGTTGGGGGGCCCGGGCCGCCATATGCGTTCGAAATGCCGATGATCACAGCGTTATGCAATTCACACTGATTCTCGCAGTTCGCTGCGTTCTTCATCAGCGCACGAGCCGAGTGATCCACCGCCAAGAATTGCCTATCGTTTGGGGGTTTGGCTCTGTCCATCACCTCTGATAACTGCACCGATGGCCCAGGCGCGGAGCATCCAGGTCTTTTGGAAACCGATATAAAAAAAAAGTAAAAAAAAAAAAAAACACTGACGGGAGCCAAGCCGAGCGGGGACCGGTCGCCTCTCGCGGGGCGGCCCCCTTGGCCGCTCTGACCGCGTCTCACCGATCACCCCAGTCCATTAAAGGCCGAGCCCCGGCGTCCTGAGGCCCCGGCAAGCGCCGGGAGTCCTGCGCCAACTCTGCACGGGCTTCGGCGCACTTCGGCGTGGGCCACTCCCGCCTAAACCGGAAGACAGCACAGTAGCCGGCCTCTCTGCCTCGGCGGACGGAAGGGGGCCGGCTGGGCACGCTCTCTCTGCTCGGTAATGATCCTTCCGCAGGTTCACCTACGGAAACCCTGTTACGACTTTTACTTCCTCTAAATCATCAAGTTCGATCGTCTTCAGGGCGCACAAGTGAGGCGCCTGGGGGCCCCGCCGCGGCCCGCCCGAGGATCTCACTGAACCATTCAATCGGTAGTAGCCACGGCCGGTGTGTGCAAAGGGCAGGGACGTAATCAACGCGAGCTGATGACTCGCCCTTACTGGGAATTCCTCGTTCAAGGGAGACAGTTGCAACTCCCTATCCCAAGCACGAATGAGGCTCAACGGATTGCCCAGACATTCCGGCCAATGGCAGCTACCTGCCGATCCCTTCAGTGTAGCGTGCATGCGGCCCCGAACATCTAAGGGCATCACAGACCTGTTATTGCTCAATCTCGCGTGGCTGAACGCCACTTGTCCCTCTAAGAAGTCAGCGTCCGGCGCGGCGGCCGGCGCGACTATTTAGCAAGCCAGAGTCTCGTTCTTTATCGGAATTAACCAGACAAACCGCTCCACCAACTAAGAACGGTCACGCACCACCACCCACACAATCAAGAAAGAGCTCTCAATCTGTCAATCCTCACTGTGTCAGGGCCGGGTGAGTTTCCCCGTGTTGAGTCAAATTAAGCCGCAGGCTCCACTACTGGTGGTGCCCTTCTGTCAATCCCTTTACGTTTCAGCTTTGCAACCGTACTTCCCACGGAACCCAAAGACTTTGGTTTCCCGAAGACTGCCCGCCGCGTCATTGGAGTAACGCCGGCAGATGGCCATTCGGCATCGTTTTGGTTAGAACTAGAGCAGTATCTGATCGCCTTCGAACCTCTAACTTTCGTTCTTGATTAATGTAAACATTCTTTGCAAATGCTTTTGCAGGCGGTTTTCTTGCGGCGATCCAAAAATTTCACCTCTCACACCGCAATACGAATACCCCTCTCAGTCCCTCTTAATCATTACCTCGAGTTCCGAAAATCAACGCAATAGAACCGAGGTCCTATTCCATTATTCCATGCTCTGCTGTCCAGGCGGTCGGCCTGCTTTGAAAAATCCATTTTTTTTTCAAAGTAAACGTTCCGGCCGCTTTCGGCACTCAGTCAAGAGAACCGGGCGGAGACCGAGAGGAAGGCCAGGCGGGCAGTGGTGTGCCTTGCGGCGGACCGCCAGCCTGCGCCCAAGATCCAATACGAGCTTTTTAACTGCAGAAATTTGAATATACGCTATTGGAGCTGGAATTGCTGCGTCTGCTGGCACCAGACTTGCTCTCCTATAGATCCTGGTTAAAGGATTTCAAGTGTACTCATTCCAGTGACAGGGCCTCGGAAGAGTGCTGTATTGCTATTTTTCGTCACTACCTCCCCGTATCGGGAGTGGGTAATTTGTGCACCTGCTGCCTTCCTTGGATGTGGTAGCTGTTTCTCAAGCTCCCTCTCCGGAATCGAACCCTGATTCTCCGTTACCCGTTACGACCATGGCAGGCGCATAACGTACCATCGAAAATTGATAGGGCAGACATTCGAAGGATCCGTCGCCCTAGCAAGGACCGTGCGATCGGCCAGGTAATCCAGAGTTCACCAACAGAGCTGGGACGGGCCCTGGTTGGTCTTTTTCCTAATAAGAGCACGCCTCCCGTAAGGTCGGCGCTTGCTGGCATGTATTAGCTCTAGAATTACCACAGTTATTCATGTAGGGGGAACCGTAACGGATTGAATGAGCCATCCGCAATTTTGCTTGGTAAAGCTTTTGCTGAGCCATTCATGGCTTAATCTTTGAGACAAGCATATGACTACTGGCAGGATCAACCAGGTATCCCTCGGGGCCAGGGCCCGCACCTCGGGCCCTCCTGACTGCTCGGCCAAGCAGCGGCTGCCGGGCCGCGGCGCTGGAGTCCTGCCCGTCTCTGTATTCGCTTGCCGCCCGGCCTCCGCTCCCTCCGGCCCGCCGCCGGTCCCTCGCCCACTCCGGCCCAGGCGGCACTTCCTCTCCTTCCGCGGGCGCGCGGGTGGCCGCTGGAATGCCGCCCGCCGCCTGGTGCGCCGGTCTCCTCTCGCCTTGATCCTGCAGGGGGTGGCCAGAGCAGCCGGGAGGCTGGCTCGGCTGAGCTCCCTCCGTCAGGGAGGTCCCCGGTCGGGGATCTTGCCCCGAGGCGGCAGCTCGGCGGGACCGCAGGGCGGGCCGGTCCCTCCGCTCCGCGGAAGGTGCTGGGCCGTTCCGGCCGTCGCAGATATTGCTGCTTCGGGGCAGCGGTGAGCCCGCCGCTCTCCAAGTGACCCTGGCTCCCCTCTCCCTCGCTCTCTCCCGCTCGCTCGTCCCCAGCGGGCCGGGCTGCCGCTCCAGCCCCTCCCGAAGGCTTGTGGCCACGTACCACCGCACCTTCCGTCCCGGGTCCGGCAAAACTGCGCCCCCGGGAACGGCCTTTCCGACACCTTTCGGCAAGGCCGGGCGGGCAAGGCCGACGCTCTTCTGGGCATGAAAGGTCGGCTGGCCGCGCCGAAAAAGCCGTTGACGGAGCACCCGCAGTGCCTCCTGGCGGGGCGGCGAGCCGCCACTTTTTCCGCACCTTCCGTCCTGGGGCTCTCCGGTAGGGCCGGCCGCGGCCCGGGAACGGCCTTTCCGACTCCTTGCGGCAAGGCCAGGCGGGCCGGCCGACGCTCTTCTGGGAATGAAGGGTCGGCTGGCCGCGCCGAAAAACACCGTTGACGGAGCGCCCGCAGTGCCTCCCGGCGGGGCGGCGAGCCGCCATTTTCGTCGAGCCGCTCCCAGAGCGGGGCTTGTCCAGACCCCCGGGGGGATT
>NW_019091573.1:54722-72884 GCF_001949145.1 Acanthaster planci | reverse complement strand
CAACATGTAACGTTCAATGGAAAATAGCTGGGGGAATCCGAATGTAACGTCAGTAACCCCTAGACTACCAACGCCCCAAAATTTGAACATCATCCTCAGACACACCTGCAATAGCCGCAGACGTAGCTACCCCTATGCGAAAAGAATGAGAGGTAAATCTGGCGTCGTAAAGCCCTATAAACACAAGGGCACGACGGAGTACCAGGACAAACTGGTAACGCGTGACAGGACACCCATCAAAATTTGACAAATATGGGCCATGGGGGATGTGGAACAGGCAAGATAGGACAGAGCACATCATGTTGTGCCGGGTATGCGCTGCTGGGATGGAAACTACATAACCATGGCCATATTGATCTGTTTTCCAGTGACGTAGGATAAGTTCGACCCTTAAAGGGGAGTCTTTGACGGTAACATCAGACCGACACAACGGGCTAGAAGATTGGTGGGATTGGGCAGTAAATTCCCCAATGCGAAGCAACCAAAAAAAAAAACGCAAGTAAGAAAGCCACTCGGAAAAAGCTGAGCCTCGAAATTACTCGAGCAAACGGCATGCAAGGCTGAGACCATACGACATAAAATATCATAAGTGATAGGGCGCCGTCGGTCGCAACGACTACTAGGCCTACGACATCCCTCCAGGAAACGTTTGACCAGAGAATGCTTAGTTAAATCAGGATAACGCATTAACTGCAAATTGGAGGGGAACCCCCGAGACGCAAGAGGGGATTGTTGTGGGGGCATACCCAGATACCGACAAAAATGCAATAAATCGAACTATCTGAAGCAGAGAGGGGGAGTGCGCGGCGTCAAAACCATGGGTTTGACTTAACCATTGAAAAAGATGCCGAGCCCTCAGATAAGACAAGTTCGTGTGGGGGGGCACCGCGTCATGCAAAAGACTCTGGTCCTCTAACTGAAGACATTCCACAGTTCCATTGAACAGTCTAAATTTGTAAAGAAATCTGTTTGTAAATATTCCACGCTTCAAATCATGCAGGTATTTAGATATTTGGTCATTTAGTTTGAGAGTTGTTGAATCTCGTCATTGCTCTACCTTTCACTTTGAAAATATTTGACCTTTTCACATTGCAGCATTTGCAGAACTTTTTACCCTCTCTATTGTGACATAACTAAGGCTCCAACAGTCTAAATTTTCGAAGAAATCTGTTTCTGAATAGTCCTTGCTTCAAATTGAGGAGGTATGTAGATATTTGATCATTTAGTTTTGAGAGGTATTGAGTCTTTTTTTTTTTGTCTACCCTTACTTTAAAAATACTTACACATTTCACCCCATCTATTTGCTCCATTCCGATGTTTTCCCCTCTGAATTCTAACATAACTGATCACTCATAGTCCCCCAAGGCGCATAAAGGTGCTGTAGTGACTTCATTGCTAGTCTGTTTCTGTAAACTAATACAGGTATACATGTACACTGTAAAGTAGCCGTGCATATGTCCAGCAATAAGGCCAAACTACTCTGACTTCCAGTGTTCCTTTTCTCATGATTTGTGATCTTGCTGTCACTAAGGGAATAAATCACCAATGACCACACGTCTTTAACTAGGAGACAAATCCCTCTGCTGAATCTCAGAGGGAAAAACCACTCAGATGAACAAACAGAAATATTTGGTTGCTGCTGTTTGTTTGAAATTGGAATAGAACCTAATATTTGACTTTATGGAAGGTTAAACTTAGCTTCGCAAACAACTATCTCTGTATGATGTACAATGACACTTCCTACTCTTAGAGAAGTGCAGGTGTTTGCCAAGTCTGTCATCAGCGTCTTTCCACTGATGGTTCGTGTACAGATTAGGGGCCACTGAAAATTTTCTATTTTTTAAATTTTGACTTTTTCCCATTTTTTTTGATCCACCTACCCACCTTCAATTTTGATTTTAAAGGATTGAATTTTCATCCAGTACATGAACATTATACATGCATTTGATATAAATTCAAATACATGTAAACATCTGTAATGCAACTCAGTATGACAAAAGGATGGCTGGAATTGCAATAAAATGACTGCAATCGATTGTACACGCAAAAGCATGCGGTGTCCAATCCGCTCAAAAATGGATCTCCCGAGGTACGGACACCTACAGTCAATTACTGTGTCTCCACGCACATGCATATATATTTCTATTTAAACAGATACGCAGACCTAGCTCTAGCCAACAGATTTGGATGCAGTTTGCTGCTGTCTAGTTAGTCTTAGATTCAAGGTGATGAACATTTCACCGTTATTAGCAAATGGTGTTCCGAGCGTTCACTGTGTATACCAGTAGGTTTTCTATAATACGTCTGGTACCCTGCTACATTTGTGGTTGATCACCGCTGCAAGCGACCGGCTTCCAAGTCTAACAGTGAAAACCACCTCCTTCCATGATGTTTTACACTTGCATAATAATGTACTGGAAAGGTCAACCTGTTTGTATATGGAAATGAAGTTGAAAAAAATTGCATTTTTGGAATGCTTGTGTGGCGGAGCTATGTATGCATGGCGTGCACGCTACACATATTTCAGGCTAGTCAGAAATTTTTTTCTGGATTTTAATACAAAAAGTAAATTTCGATTTCAATTTATTTCCTAGACCCATCCTCCCACTTCTTAAAAAAAAAAGGTCAAAATTTAAAAAAACACTGAACATTTTGATTGGCCCCTTAGGAAGACCAGTGTCCATCGCAGGAAAATCAGCTGGAAAACCATTCATTCTTGCTCACTTTTTAATTCACTCATTAATTGCCTGGTCTTGTCACAGGAGGAGTACTATCACATCTTGGCTAACACGATCTACAAGATCCAAAAGGAGAGAAGCAACAGAAGAGGATGCGGGATTCAGGAGGTACTGATGCTGCCGCTGGAGGCATTCCCATGACGGCAAAAGCGCTGCTGCCCCAGCCTCAGCCTCACCACTAACTGCCCAAATCAGTATGTCCACTGGGAAAATGTAGCTTTTTCAACCAAATTATATCAGAATTATGCTGTACATAATTATATGATCTCGAAGGGTTATTTTGGTGTCAGTGTTGCTTTGGCTCAGCAATTTAAAGTGGACTGGTAGAATGGGGTGTCAGGTTGGCATAGTGACACTTTTGTCACCTTTCACTTCTATGAATCCAGCCCAGGTTTAATTTGTGGATTTTGCAGTCTTTACTTAACTTTGTGGGGTTTTCTCATCTCTATAATGATCATGGGGAGTTTTTCCTTCCACTTCTTAAACTGAACACTATCCTCATATTTGTAGTTGTAATTTGAAGTTGTAGATCGTCACATTTCTCAAGTGGTTACCAGCAGCCCTTTGAAAAACATGCTGGAAATTATATTGCTACCATCAATAAATGAAGCTAGAATTTGTATTGTTATTGTTGTTGAAATTACACAGGGGAAATTGTATTGTTTATGGTAGCAGGGCCAGGTTTCCTTCAGTGTATTTGGTCATAATACAGACTGATCGTTCGTGGTTCACTCAAGGAAGTCTGTGCACAGGTTAACATAAATTTGGTGTGTGATTTCTACTTACAGTTTTATTTCAATTCCAAACATCTGTAACTTTTTAAGTTATCACTGAATAATCAAGACATTTTTTTGTTTCTAGTTTTCTCAAGGCTTTTATTTTTTTTTCATATTTGAACAGTGATGTCACCCATAGATCATCGTGCATTTTTTATGACTGCAGATGAATTGACTCAGAGTGTGTACAAACTGCAGATGTAAAACAAAAATTGTACGATGCAAACAACGAATAAATGTGTAATGCAAATGTGAATTTTAGGTTTTGAAACACATTCCATATCTCAGTATGTGGAGTGAAGATGTTAATTGTACTCATAGTCAGTAAATGTAACTAACTCAAGCTTAAAATTGTATATCTAATATGAGCTTCACTCAGTAGGTGCTTTTGGAAAATTTGTATCTCTTTTTTCTGCACACAACTGTTCTTGCTTATTGTCTTGATCAGGACTTGAACAAAGCTTTTGCCACAAATAAATTAGACTACTAATTTGGAAGACAGACTAATGGATATTTACATGTATGTAGATAGGGTCGCTGCTTGCCAAAGGGAAATCAAATGAAATGGGAAGGGGGAGGTGCAACAGCAACTCTTAAACTTGAAGGTCCCTTTTCTTCGAATGTCTGTATTTAAACAAGATATGCTCTTATTTTTATTTTTTTCTAAATCCACTTTGGACAAGAGCACATGATCTGGCCATCTGTTTACACAGGTACAAGTTAATGGTTTCAAACGTCAAGCATACCTTGACTCGATCAACTCGACTGACATTTAAACATGTCAACGCTCTGTTTGTTTTGTTTTGTTTTTTAAGCATACACAAAGTGTGAGAAGTCTGTGGAGGTACACTGTGCGTGTTGAATGTTAACTTGGCAGCTGTGCATATATGGCCCTCTTGTAGTATAAACCACTCCATGGGCATGTCCCACATTGTTGAAAAGTATGAGGTTGTTGTAAGAAATGTGGTACAAATACCTCTTCAAATGACTCATGTAAATCAGTATTTAGGGTATTTGGCTGTGTTGGTGGCCATATCTTACCTTTTTCAAGAGTTGAAATTTTTGGCCAAAATTATACCCACCTGCAAGTGGACAAGAGGAAAGGGGTGGAAGATTTGAGGAGTAAATTGCTATTCATGTTTCTTCATTTCCACTTGTTTGATTTTTTTTTCATAAACAAATGATTCACTATCCGATGTGCCATACATGGTCTTGAAAGTCACAGATTTGAGTCTTAAGATGGCAACACCTTGCGATAGAAGAATAAAATAGAAAGCTTAAGGCTTTAGTACTGAACAGGTGCAGTCTCCCTCGGGAAACTTCTAAGTGCCTTTGGCCTATGCATTTTGTATTCCAAAATGGTCCACCAATCAAAAATGGGCTTGTTTATGTGTCAGGCTTATGTAAAATAAATACAAGCCCTTTGCCTTTTAGTCATTTTGGAGAAATATCGGTTAGAGAGTACAGATTTGATCTTGTATGGCCTGTTCTATGCCACTCAAGGTCAATACACTTGAGGCAAACCAAGGGAATTTGCGTGCACAAAATGATTTTTAAGTCTAGAGTAGTATTCCATGTACATTTTGTAATTTCTGTAATCAGTGTAATAGTCAGAGGATTTTAATTGAATGGAATAAAATATGTGGCCTGAGACATTAATAACATGTCCATGATTTGAACTGCACTTTATTACTCCTTTTTGTGCAATTTTCAGTTCCTCTTAAGTTACTTGCATTTATGTAACAAACCTGGAAGTTATG
Source organism: Acanthaster planci (assembly GCF_001949145.1). The sequence goes on along the minus strand of NW_019091573.1, from coordinate 67,610 downwards.
CCTTATGGATTACTCTCATTGAAAAGTGCTCCGGAAATGTAGGAAGCTATTAAAGGGAAAATGTTTTAATAAGAACACCCCAATGTATATGAAGATTTTTAAAAAGTTTAGCTCATTTTTTCTCCTAAATGAAAGAATAAGATAAAAAAATAAGTCTCTGATTTACACCGACTTATATTGTGGAAATATTCCATTTTCTGAAAAGGATCTTGTTAGGCATAGGTGTTGGCATTTCTCCTGGGATGAGGGAGGGCACTGCATTATCAGCATTAAACTGAAAAAAAAGGTAGAAGGGTTTTTACGCCAAGGTATTTTCAAGTAATTTAATTTGATTTACTCACTTTTCCCTATTATAAAAACTGTGATATAGAAAAAAGAAAATGAAAGAGGGCCCTCTGATTTGGAAAATGTTCAAAGAAACCCCGGTCAGTGGCCAAAGCAGTGATAACGCAAAACAGTTTCAAAACAGCGGTCCCAAATCCCATTTGCGATTTTCACCCACTTTTATTTTCTCTTTCCTGAGGAGGAGATGGGGCAGGAGCCTCTCCCTCTTGTAACGTGCACAATCACAAAGTTGACGCGACGTAGACGAGAGCGCGGTTCTCGTACGCGTACTACTTGACCTCCAAGTCACTGCTCCATGTACATCGTGTGCAGTCACTTGGACCAATGCACGGACGAGCTTGAAGCTCAAGTAGTCTGATCCAAATTGTTGGCGCTACTGGCCCTTTCCAATTGAGGGCGCTGTACACTGTACATATGTTAGTCGTCCAGCCCGCGATGATTATGCTGCGTTCGAAGTTTTAATTCTCACGTTTTGTGAAACTTGTCTTTGATTTTCAGCACAAAAAGGACGTCATTGGTGAAGCATGGGACATCCTGTGGTACCATTTTCCCACAAAAACAACTCAAAAGATGGTCAACTGATGCAGGTACGTTGAAAACCACTTTTTGTTTTCAGGACTTGCTAACGTTTTGACACGGTGTACGTACATGTACATGTAGGCCTATGTAGACCTATGGTACATGTACTTTTCCTTGTCGGTGCAAAGGTCCGTCGTATGGAATTCCATATCTGCCGTCGTCCGTCGCCTTTTGCTTTGTGTTGTGCCCCAATGAGCCGTATTGCTGGGGGCGCAGTTGAAAACCAAAGTTTTCACTTCCGGGGGTTATGTTGTCAAAGATACATGTACATGTAGGAAAGTTTTTGTGCGACCTCGACTACACACAGCTGGCTAGCCGTGGCACTATCCCCAGGGGGAACTGGCCTCGTTCGCTAAAACCTGGATGACTCCATTTGTAGTATTTTGTGCATGAAGCTTTGGTGAGTATCTCTAAATAGTTTGGTAAGATATACATGTAGGCCTAATGCAACAACTTCATGAGACACTTCAGAATATAGCCCAGGCCTACCCAGAGAAGTCCTGGTTATTTTTGCAGTCCCTCCCTTCTTTGTAAGATGCACCATGTGCACGGCTAGGCTAGGCTTTTTGTAGAAACCATCCTAGGCTTAGGCCTAGTACCACTCTGCAACATAGATTAATAAATATTTGAATATTAGCTTCCCTATTATAGGGCCTACATCACTCTACTGATGACATCTTGAAGAGGATGTTGTAAGAAATATTTTGATATAAATTTGGATTCTGTCTCTGCAAAGCAAAGAAAAATCTGTTTGAAGTGGGGATGTTTTGAGATGTGTTTTGTACACGTGTAATGCAGAGCAAACTGTGATTATTTTGTACCCAAAAATGAGTGTGGACTTTAAGTGAAACTTTAACATTTGTGTTTTTGTAAAATCTTTGTTCTTATTTGTGCCTTATTTCAATGAATCAAATGCAGGCTTTACTTCAAATTTCAAAAAATTTGAAATGGAACTGCATGCAAAAAGACTATTTAAGAAAAACGAGTTTCCAAATAAACAGTGCTCTCGCTCATTTAGTCATTCCCCTACCTATAATAAACCTTTTAGTTGTTTCGTAATGCATTATGGGTTTGGATGACAAGCAAGCAATACATGTACATTTTATGCACAATCCTATGGGTTTAGTGTACATGTACCTGCAAAACAATCTGTTACCATATTATTTCATACTCCAGTTCAAGTCTTCCTCTTCTCACAGTGTTGCATTATAGATTAGAGATGAAGATACATGTATTCACAAACCTTGAAGTACATGCATAGCATTGCAGAAAAGAAAAATTCAGGGAATCCCTTCAACAATACACTCTGGTCATAGACCATGCCTTGACTTAGATCGTGAATACTATTGCCCAATCACAATCATGACTTGTAGCTCATTCATTCTGCATTGACCAATCACATTATTTTCAGCCTAGAATGATTTGTGCCCTGAAAAAGACAATTAAGGGTGATTATTCCTCTCACAAATATTTGAAAATTTATTAAATTTTTCAAAAAGTGCAATAAAGAGCGTGTTGCTGTTGGCCTTGGGAGTAACTGACTTTTTTTTAGATTATAACAACTCAAATTTCTAAATGTAGTTTTCATCTCCCTACTTACAGTACGTGCAGAATGGTGTCAAAGTGTAACACAATCGTGGCATCATCTTTAACGGAGGATGATATTCCAGGTGCAAAGCTTGAAACAGACCCTTTGTCAGCAACAGTGTTGCAGCTAAAGAGATGGTTGGCATGCAGAAGAGGCGCTTCAACTTCCGGAGTTAAATCAGAACTTGTGCAGAGGTAAGTAACATGAGTCTTTTCATAGCAAATACTGTAAATTATTTTTTTGGGGGTCTGATATCTTGTACAGGTAACTGATACTGATATCTAAACCATTAATCATGCTAATGGGAAAGAGTGAAATAACCTTTCTGAAATGACTTCTGTGGGGACATAATGAAGACTACTGAACTTTTGAAAGATGTTGGATATCTTTGTTGAGCCATTATAATTTTAAGTGACACCAATAATGACGCGATATGTACAGTCGACTCTCCTTATGACAAAGCTGTAGTAACTACTACAAATTACTTTGTTATAGCCAGGACTTTGTTATAAAGAGTAGAAAAACAAAGAACATATAAGATTCAAGAAAGTGGGATTATCAAAATCTTTTCTTTGTAACAGTATTTTGTTATAGCAATGGTGTTTATGAGAGTCAATTGTACCATTGGTTCAGTTCTAGAAGTATGTTCATTCCAAGTGCAATGTAGCATTTTCCAGTAGCACCTTTCAGCATTTTAAAGAGGAAACCTACCTCTATTGGAAACCATGAGACTGCTCTTGAAGCCCACAAATTGCCTCTCTTGTATTGTTCTTTACTAATAAATTGTAGTAGGGTATGTTGCTTTGACCATGCACGAGGCCAGTGCCTATGAGTGTTATGTGGGTACATGTATGCCTATAAAGACGCCTCATGATAAACATGGGGGTTTGGAATCAGAAAAATTGAAATGACCCAATCTGGAATTTTTCCTCCAGTTAACAATTACAGCATACCGGTACATGTACATGTATGTGGAAGAAGAGCATTAGAATAAGATGAGTTATTTTTAGCTTTGGTTCATTTTGTTATTGCAGAGTCAGTGATTATATCAGTGGAGGTCTGTCAGAGACGCTGTTGATTGATCCAGAAAACACCCAGCATGCTGTGGACAGGGAGAGAGGGAAGACAGTTTCTGCTGTTACATGTACCCCTACAGGCTTCCATCAACCTCCTAAAGAAGGCTGGACTCGCGACTTATCCCAATTGCGCTTGCACTTTCCAAAATTAGGAAACCCCAATTCAGCATTTGAATAATCATGTAAACTAATTCAGATCTTTAGAACATGATTACAAATGTAGCAGAGATCAAATGTGAATTTGTGTAACATACATATATTGCTAATTCCTCATTCCTTTGGATGAAACAAAATCATGGAAAAAAAATAATAGGTTTGGCAAAAATTTGTTTGAGTGAACTATTAATTAACTAAACAAATGAAGCAATGCTAGGTAATTCACTTTGCTTGGATTGCAGGTTGCAGGTGCTGTGTCTTTTGGAGCAATGTGGCTTTTTCTTGTGAACTAGCCACATTTGAAAGAGAAGGCAAAAGGATGTGACCAGCAGTTTGGAAAGGGGTATAGGCTTTATTGTTCTGGGCATGTTAAAGATATTATGTATCACCCTATGTTTGCAGTATCACCATTTATCCATCTAAAAGCAACTGTTCTTCCAACAATGAAAAAATAAAAAAACATACACAAGTTATGTATCAGTGTGGCAATCATCTCACCATATACACTCAACATATTGTACATGCCCTGCAGGATCATTTCACCATTTACACTCAACGTATTGTACGTGCCCTGCAGGATTGGGTGGCATTTGCTGCCATGTGGCAGTATTTTTGTATGTACAGTGTATGCTCAGATACCAGAACTTCAGGTCGTACTGACCTCTATGTTTCAGAACCCTCTATATCACGTACATCCTGTCCTCAACAGTGGCACTTGCCCTGTAGAAAACAAAAAGTTGATAATTTCACAATCAGTGATGCAGTGTTTGAGAAATACAACCCCACCAAGCCAAAGAAGAGAAAACCAAATATCAGGCAATCTGACCCCAGACCATATCACTTTCAGAGAAACAATCGCAAAAAAGTATACCAATTATGCAGTAAGCTTGAAGAGTTGAAATCAAAAGGCAAATCCAGTGCATGTCTCCATGTCTTGCCATTTGCTCCATCTTTATCTGCCATTTCATTTGATCACGACTACATGTGTACTGCATCTGAATCAACTAGAAATCCAATTCAATCCCAAAGAAAATCAGTAGCTCCTAATTCAACTGGTGCAGGAAGTGCTCAACAATCAACAGATTCATTCAAAGCATAATTATTGGAAGCAACAAGAGATGCCAAAACCACCTGAAGAACTGTCAGTTGATGAAGAGTTTAAGGATAGGTGTCGTAAGTATGAGCAGGCACAGAAAGTGACAACTGAAGAAGTTGAACAAATTGAAATGTCTACCAGGGGTCAGTCAGTCAATGAAAACTGGCATAAACATAGACAGGAGAAAGTTACAGCATCTGTGGCTGGTGCCATTATCAATAGGAGAAAAACAACTTCACCTGATAATCTTCTGAGAAGAATTATAGGATATGACGATCGGAAAATTGTTCTAAAGGCTTGTAAACACGGGATAGAGTGTGAACGAAGGGCTGCTGATGCCTACATAGAGTACATGAAATGAATGGTCACCCAGACATTTGCTTGAAGGGAACAGGATTTTCTGTCATGCCAGAAAGCTCATGGCTAGGTGCCAGTATAGACAGAATTGTTTCAGATCCTTTAAGTCAACCTCATAAAGGAAACACTAAAATCAAGTGTCCATTATAAAATTTAACAGTGGCAGACCTTGTAATTCAACGTGGTTCATCCTTTCCACTTTAGAGAGACTCACCAGGGAAGTTAAAGCTTAACCATCAGCATGTGTATTATTACCAAGTACAATGCCAGCTTGCAGTAACAAAGAGAGAATGGTGTGATTTTATCATGTTCGTAGAAACACCTAAGGGAAAAGATATTCCTGTTGAGCGCATCTGGTTTGACCAACAAGCGTGGGAAAACATCATCTTTCCTAAACTGAAGGAATTTTACATAGGATATGTTGCGCCAGAGATTCTGACAAGGTGCATTAACTTGGCTTCCCCTGTTTCCAGAACTTTTTCATTATGAAAATTCTAGAAACACAAGCAAAAGAAGTGAAGAGTAGGTATTTTGTTAGATTTACATGGTACATGGAAATAATTGTTTCCCTGCAGTTACATAAAGTTCTTGGATTTGCCAGACCACCTTAGGTTCAAATTAAGTTCAAATTTTATGTCAAATTCCCAAAGAATGCTTATATTTATAAATCATATTTATTGCCATTTTCCTGCAGATGTAGTAATATGACATCTTTCCCCAGACTGTGTGGTGCAACAACATTGAAGAAAATTGTTTTGACTGTAATTTATTGATTAGTTGACCATTTAATGAAATAGCAGATGAACATGCAGGTGTTGTGTAGAAAGGAAATTCCTATAAGACTTTAAATGTAATCATAGTATATGTCAGACATGTTAGTTTCAACACACGCCTACATATTCTATACAGAAACAAAAACAAATTGCCTGTCTTATGATATTCACAGTAACTAGTCAGATGTTATCTTCAATAATTGTATTAATTATCAACACAGTATTTATTGCCACCTGTCGTAAATACAGATAAAGTTTAATTCACTCTGTAGCTCAGGAAAGTGCAGTTGAGATAAAAATACAAACATGTAATACATGTGTATGCTGAAAGTGAGAATAACAAATGTGCTTGAAAATTGTCTTCAATAAAATGAAAACTAGCAATTGAGATCTCTGGTGTTTGATGACCATTATTTTTATGTTTCAGGTGAATATTACATTCACGTTTGCACAGCATTAATCATGTGAAATTCCTTCAGAAATAACTTTGGGCAAGAACCATCAGTCAAACTCTGTTTCTTATGCAGAGTTCAAGTGTTTTGCCTATAGGTCTAGTTATAAATGGCTGTGAGCTCATCAATTCGTCAGTGCTCTGGGTAGTCACATGCCGTCTACCTTTTATGAAATTGCTTAACTTCATAAGGGTTGGGATTTAGTACTGAATTGTTTGTGTGGGTTTCATTTTCATTTTTTACGCAGTGTTGCTGTAACACTGAAAGACATACATGTACAGGGTTGGCTTCTGTTAAAACTGATTTGAATTAGGAAAGTATTTAAAAGTTTTGGTTTCTAGCAAAGTTGAGTACTGACCCTTGCGATTTTTCCCACACCTCTGAATACACAATTATACTTTTTTATCTACTTCACTCTAAAAGCTCAACAAGTGATTTACACATATTTTGTACAACTTCAAAGGAAGAGAAGTGCCCATGTGACGAACTTAATTACAGCAAAGGTGGATGGAAATTTGTAAGCAATGCACTGGCAAAAAATATTTGGTTTGCTATTCCACTCATACATACAGGAATTGGTCTGTCAAAGATGTGGTAGTTCTTAATCCTTCCCGTGCATCTCTCCACATGGATGCGCAGTGATGCAATGTTTCTTGTTTTCACAACATTTTCTACAGACATTGTCAACCTCCCTACGTGAAAGGGGGAATATTCAGTATAGCCCCTCTTGGTGCTAGTACATCCTGGATGTCAAATCCCTTATCTGCCATCCTGGATGTCAAATCCCTTATCTGCCATTATTCCATCACCAGGTTCCAATTTGTCTGGGAGGTCAGATGCAGAAGTGAGTTCCTTGTCTGAAATTGATCCTGGAAGTAAAGAAATCAAACACTACCACCAATGAAGTGAGGGTCTTACATATACATGTCACCTACATTTCTACGTCAGAAATGCCATAACATGAGACACAATGCCTGAAAGAAATTTTTTCTCCTTATGCTGTTGCACAATGTATCATCAGGGTTGAAGTTACGAGACATGAAGTTACATATAAAGGCTACACTGAAATTTATTGGCCAAGGATTACATTTTACAAACAGACACCATCAGCACATTTCAAACTGGGCAGATCACTACAAGTATTAGCTTGTTGTGGACAGATTAAAATAAATTGTTTACAAATGCCTGAACACCTGCACCCCATTGCATTATATTAATTTTATCATGTGTATACAGTAGTGATTAACTTTAGGTATTTGTACTACATGAATTTGGAAAGTTTATGACTTGACCTGTATAAAGATCCGACACAAATGACACTGCCCCACTCGGTGTAATGCCGATACTTGATATAACCTGGACAGGACCATGTGCCTAACAAGAAAGAGAAAAAGAGAGAAACCAGCTGGAAGCAGGCTGTCAGAGCAGTAACCCTGGGTGGCGAGCAACAGAGGGAGACCAGCTGGAAGCAGGCTGTCAGAGCAGTAACCTTGGCTGGCGAGCAACAGAGAGAGACCAGCTGGAAGCAGGCTGTCAGACCAGTAACCCTGGCTGGTGAGCAACAGAGAGAGGCCAGGTGGAAGGACAAGAGGAGACACAGACACCAGCAAGCTGGTAGCCCCTATGAACCCTGGCACAGGCTTCACTTGCAGCACTGGCAACAGAGCCTGCCTTTTGAGGATTGGCCAGTTCAGCCACAGCAGGTACATGTACTTCAAGTCAACCACTGATTGACCAACTCAGGCTACATTCAGACGTTTTAAATTCACTTAAAATGTTAGTTACGGTACACCTGGTTTGGTGTAACTTTTGCATTGAAACGATGTCTGGACGCTTTCCAAGTTGCACCAAATCAGTTTTATTTCAGAGTTGAAATAGGGATTTAAACCACCTCGGAGGGAGGGGTTAGCATTGAACCAAAATGGTTTTAGCTGAAACGCATCCGGTTTTAGCCAGCGCATTGACCTGGAGTTACGTAACAGCTTTTCTTTGGTGCGCTTTTGTTATAAACAATGATGTATACAATGTAACCGCATGCTCAATGACCCCTGCAATGCTATCATTCTACAAAACTGCCATTACAACATGAAAAAAAGCGGTTGCTCCCGTCTGCCTCTCCATGGTACATGTATATTGCCAGAACTGCCGCTGTAATCAGGAAAAAGAGTGATACATTTGCTGTATTTGCTTTCTAAGAATGCCTAAGACTGGTAATATGTCTGTAAGGCTGTGGACTGCTGATGGGCATCTTTCTAGGGCAACCATCATTTGTTGCATCGCAATGATATATGAACAAGTGTCTCCTGATAGAGCATCATGTTGCAAACATAACACAAACGCTGGTACCTGGGTGACAATCAGCATGTTTTTACAGTAAGTATATCGGCAACCAGTCCAAACCTGCTTCAAGCACATGCCGGCTATGTGTGTATGTAAACAAACTTAAGTGGGATTAATTTAAATGAGTGGAAGTTCTTCATGACCCCCAGAAAAGGAGCTAAACTGTTTTTGGTTAAAGCTGCCAAATTAAAATGGTTCCAAAGGCGTGGTGGGTTTTAATTTTACGACCACCATCTGTGGTGAGTGACCATTTTAACTTTTACTGTTTTCACTAACACAGTGTCTGAACATAGCCTCAGGTGCAGCTCCATTGTTTTTCGAGACTGACGGATGCCAATAAGTATTTAGTGGTTGGGCAGTGGTCATTTCCTCACAATCCGTTTAGCACGATCCAATTTCTTGTTGGAGGCTATGCAAGGGGAAGCTGGAGTGAGGGAACTGTGTGATGTGTTAACCCTGGTGCCTTCTCCAGTATTGACACAAATCAAATTGTTATTGATGTCATCAATAATTTATCCATTGTGATCAAGTTTAGAGTTGCCACACAGCAGGTTATGACTGTTGAAATCACAGCCAACAATGTAAAGCTTGCTGGTACATGTAAATTCAATGATCTGATTTGGAATTCCACAGAAGTGCCGGAACCTGTTTTGTACTTGACGGCAACACCACACTGGGTACTTTGTCATGAAAGCACACCCACCACCACTTTTCTTGTTAGTATTTTTTCTATCATGTCAATAGACATCACAATCAGGTAATCTAACATTTTTTTATCATCTTTTAACCACATTTCTTGGATGTAAATAATATCTGGTTTTGTGGGCCAAGAATGGATCTATAGCTTTGTTGCATTCTTTTTAGTGGGCTATGAGAGATTGTGCATTCCATTGTAAAATAATTCAACCTGTGATAATGAGATAATATTGATGATGATGTGTTTGGATTGCCTTAGGGGAATGACTTGCATTTTGCTAGGTAAACTACATGTACATACATGTAGTTGCTTGTGTTCCCATCTTCATTTGGTGTGATTTTGCCATATTCTGTTTTCCTTGCACCAGTTGGTGACTGCGAAGCTATCCCACGTTTGTTTATGTTGTATAGATTCCTCAGGCCTAGTTTGGAGGTGATGAATTACAGATTTTTGCAGCTGTTCTCTAGTCATGTATCATTGATAGTATGTCAGATTTGCATTACTCTGGTGAAGTAAGTAGTTCCAAGATGTTTAGCTCACTGCAGAGGCACTGGTGTCGGAGGTCCATTTGCGCAGCTGTCCTATCTTCAGTTTTGGTAGTGGCATCCTTTTGTTGCTTTGCAGGTGTTGTGGTTTGTGATTATATTAAGCATATACATTGTATGATACTGTATCCACAGTGAGCCAATGCACTTTGAGTGTTGTTCCCCACATTTGGCAGTTGAAGCTTCATATTACAGGTGAAATGATGGGCTTACTCAAACGTTTTCATATCCCAGTTGGAATGTGCCGGGTACCGTAGGGTGGGTGTACTGAAGATTAGGCAGACAGAGACTTTTTTCTAGTTGGCTGTATGTTCTGCGCAGCAGGCGTTTAACCTCCAAACTCTCAGTTTCTTGCAGGCTTCTGGTATTCCATTGGGATTCCAGTGACAGCTGCCTTGCTTCGGGTTTTTTGATTTAGCAAATTTGGTAGTTGAGGTCCATTGGTCATGTTGCCACATGGCGTCTAGCTGGGCTGGAGTATGGCATCTAGCAGTAATACCCCCTTGGTCATTCTTGAACATGCTTCTCACAAAATTACCAATAAGACTATTCACAGCTTTGGCTTCTTCTGATCAGATTAACTTTAGCAAGTTTGACATCTGGGGAATTGATGATGACTATTGTACGGGTAGGTTGCTTCTTGGTTTTTTGGCTCTGGGTAAAAAGTGACATACATGTACATAGGTTGGGAGTTTTGTGGAGGTCTGAGTCCATGTAGACATCACTGTATGATGTGTTTTGGTCATTTACGGCTTTTAGTTTGAGATTGTGATTCATGCTGAGCTTGACTGATTAATCTGTCTAGTGTTGATAATAATTATTCAGAGGTTAATATGGAATATCGGTTGGTTCCACCAGGTGTCTGATTCCATTTCATCTGCCATTTTGAGCTGAATTTGGTCCTAAATGGGCCTTGAAAATGAGAACGTCGATATTATTAATACCTCTTGATTTTGAGATATCTTGCCAAAAGGATCACAAAGTAGAGGAAAGGTTGTGAATGGGTGACAGATTAAACATTTGCCGTGCACTCTGGAGCATCCAGTGATGATGTCTGATTGTGGTGAGACCATAGATGTACGTCATATCCCAGAAGGATTCACTTCACCAATCCCTGCAACTCATGTCCAAAGGTTTAACAATGTACATCTCTCACTGTTTTTTTGATGCTGATTTTTCAAAGTGGCACCCAATGGGATTATTTTTGTTTCTGCCGGACATGGGTTGTCTTTAAAAGTATTGTACTAAGATACCGGGTACTGTCATTGCTGATCCTGGGATTCCCAGAAAATTTGAACTTACTGCTGGGGATTTGCCATGCTATGACTTGTACTAATAGCACTTTCCCTGAGAAAAGTTTAATGGTAAAGTACATAACGGCAATTTCCCTCAGGGTGACTTCATATGCAGCAGTGTTTTTTGTCAAAGGTGGATATCATTACTAATTTTTGAGAATTGTTTTCTGGAAATTTCTAAATACTGAATTATTTTTATCAGGTAATTGGTATAGAAACCTGAAAGCTCCTTGTTGATGGGTTTTTCAGGGTGTGTGGGTAGTATTTCTGAAAATGTTGAGGCATACCAAAATTTGTAAGTAAAAAAAAATCTGATTTAAATTTAAAAAAGGTGTTTAAAATTTTCACTATTATTTGAATCGAATAAGTAGCCAACCCTGCTTTTTAGCATTCATGGATTTCACTTCTTGAAAAAGTAGTGGTTTGCTTGCAAACTGTGACAAGCTCAGTGACCCTCCAGATTCAAATTCAGTTCTGACCTGTTTACAAAAGCTACATGTACTTAATATATCTAAGCAGGGAACAGACACTGCTTGGACAATGTTTTTTTGGTCTGGTCTGTTGCATTGATCAGGCCTTTAAAGAAAACATGCAGATGAGCTCTGGTAAGTGAAATTTAAACATCTACATGTGTGTAAACTGAAGGTCAGAGAGCCTGTCCTTACATTTCCAGCAAACTTTCTCAAAAAGAAGTGACTTTTTATCATGGCATGTGAAATTGATATGTCCAGTTGCCATCTGTAGCATGCATAAGAATAACAGGTTTTGAAATTAAAACCATTATACATGTATACTGGTACTTTGGCAATACATTTAACAGATTACTTCCTTGTCTTTGCATTGAGTGGCACCGCCACTCACCAGCTACGAAAAACTCACCCTGATGTAAGGATGAGAAACATAGGTCTGCTCCATGCAATATAGCTGTACCCCAGACAGCTCTTCCCTCTTGCAAAAGAATTACCCTTACAAACGAACAGCTTTAGAGATCAATAACAAATTTTCCAAAGGATCCTCAACATACCCATCCCTTACCAACTCTGACTCCAACTCCGTGCCTTTTAAACAATCTGTCTGGCACTTCCACTTGGGCAGCGGCATTTGCTTACCTGGATTGGAGGCAATGCAAGCCAAAACTCCTAATACAGTGTATTTGTTACAAACAGGGCTAAAGCCTCAAAGATAACTTCCCTTACACTTGAGTACGAGTGTGGCTTATTATCAAGTTTAAATCAAGATGAGAAATTTAGGACTGTCCCATTATTGAGATTGAGAAAATTTACACAATTGCGGATAGCAATAAATGGAGTTGACAGTGATATGGAATGATTGACCAGTAATGAAAAAAAGCTTATGCTGTGAGTGTGATAATTGCGAGAATAAAAAGGCAAGTCATAAGATATGGCAGAGCCAGTTGGCAAAGGGATAATTAAAGGATAAAAGGATAATTAAAGGATAGGCTAAAGGATAAAAGGGCCCTGTGCAACCTGCTCTCTCTACAGAGTTCAGCTGTGTAATTACCAGACAATGAAACAATTCAGTATATGTAATAGTCATTGAGTCCAAACATGAAACAGTCGTTATGCTTC
>NW_019091573.1:43719-54181 GCF_001949145.1 Acanthaster planci | reverse complement strand
CTGTCAATGCGAACAGGCCAGAACTGTGCATAACGATAAATGAATGATAAAAGTTCCAAAACGTTTAGGACAAATGTGAACTTACATTCTGACAGAACAAACTCCTGCTAGAGAGAGGCAGATTGTCACATACATATGCCATGGCGAAGTGTGTCACGTAAGCGTAGCGTACAAGAATACGTTTATATATGTCTGGTATGAACTAATGGACTAGAACCCATTGTAGCAGATTAATGTTGATGAGGATATGGTTAATTTATGATTATGACAATGAACAAGCGCTGGGGCCACTTTACACAGAAAATGCAACGATTTAAATATTATGTCGGGGCTATGTTGAACTACATGTAGTAGGAACACTCAGGGTTTGTGAGAAAGTGCGCGGTATGGAAACCTGAGAGAACCCTAGACTTGACAAAGTTTGACCACCACAGAAACATGAGAAATCTTGATATGAGCAAGTTCACAAAATCGTAAAAAAAAAGTGTATGCCAAAAGACACATTGTAACTGATCTCAAGGTCATAAGATGTGCTACTTTGTTTACATTATACAAGTAAGAATCTATGGATTCCTTCAGAACTGATGCAGGTACTGGCCTTTTCTGTGCAATTGGTTAAGAGAGCCATTGTTAAGGCCTTCTAGAGTAAACTGTACGAGTGAAAAGACTGTTGGATCATCAATTCCAGCCATTTTTTGTGCCCAAGATATAGATGTTAACACCTTGATAACTGGTGCTGGGGAATTACTCTTTTTACTTAAATGAGTTAAATATAGATATATAATCAAAGGGGTCTGTGTTTATGTGCTTTTTCCAAGACCCCTAGCCCAAATGGTATTTTGCATGCATTATATGTGAGTAAAATATGAAACCCAGCGATCGTATCGAGCCCAGCGTCGTACATACATGTACGTACACCGCTGTGGAAACCGTACGCACATGATTTGACTACTCACACATGAGAACGATGGCAACACATGCATGATCCATTGGCTGCAGGCTTCTCCTGTTTTGTTTTAGTGGAACTTATGTGCAAAACAACTTTAAAAAGTTCACATTTTCTTACCAGTGGACTGAGATCCTTAAACGAAATGAAATTAGAAATAAAAATGCTTGATTTTTCCACGGTTGCTAAAATTACAATACAAAATAACTTCATAAGGGGCAGTAATTACAAAATATTTTTGCTTAAAACATCCCCGAAAGAGGCTTAATTAGAATGCATCTCTGAGCATCTAAACTTTAAACTTTTAAACTTTAAACCCAATACCGCAATGGCTTCGCGCTTTGTGCTCACAGTTTCAGTTTTTTCACAATCCTCCAATCACATCCCTGCCAACATGAAGTGCCGCCTGCAAGGGTATGCTTCTTGTACCACTAAAAATTCCAGTACACATTCCTCCGCCCATTCCACAGCTACATGTATACATTCTACCCTTCATTCTTGAAGAAAACAAATATGCTCTAATTCCTACCCAGTCACTTAAACGAACATTTTTACTTTCTTTGGTGTATAATACATGTATATTCATTATAAATGGGTGTTTTATTTTGATGACTTTGATGAAGTTCTATATTTGGAAATAACTGGTTTTTCCTTTTATAAAATTCCTGACTGAAATGTTATGTTTCTGGAGAAGTAAGGAGATACCAGTGTATTAGCTTTTTGGTTGAATACAGGGTACATGTACATGTGTGTGTAAATCATCCACAATCAGTTGATTAAAGTTGTTCTTCTTTTGTTGCTTTTCATCAGGACTGCATGTACAATGAGAACGCATCTATGCTGGTCTACTGACACCATTGTGCTGTCTTGGGAGAGAGCCAGCAGATAGACCATGCCCAGCCATTCCACTTTGTCACTCATCTGGTGGTCACAAAAGGACACCATTCAGGTTGACGGGGTGTACTGATGAACGTTTGACTGATGGAGCAGGAAATTCATTAAGGCAGTAAAGGGGTGAGTTTCCATGAGGCCATTTTTTCTTGTCTCAGGAAAGTTTTACACGTATGTCACTGTAATACATGCATGCATAAATGTGCACAGCGATGTTTGTTGCATACTCACTGCATTCCAATTTACACCATGTGCATGTACTTATATCTGATTAAAGGGAAGCCAATGAAGATATTTTTAATTTTGAAAATATTCTACTATTTTTCAACTTTATATTTACCACTTTTCAAATGCTGACTCTAAATACCTGTGTACATGTATGACTGTGAATGTCAAATGAAATTTCATATTTGCTAGTTTCAGGTTTGTTTCATGTCAGAATAACAATGTCTAAAGTCAGTTTTTATTTCTTGAATTGTTCAAAACTCAAAATTGTAACCGTGCTTCAAGGAGAAATACAAGGAACATGTGTGTACATGTACCTTGAATTATGACACTGTCTACTTGTATTCGCTATAGAGGAAAGGACAGAAACTGAACTTGTTGAAAATTCTTTTTTGGCCTGTTGTCTTGGCAGCCCCTGTCAAGCTTTGACACCACTAATGGCAAGAAATTTGACCACATTATTCCTGCGCTGATGCGATTACATTGGTTGCCAGTAAAATATTGGGTAATTTTTGGGTAAGTATGTCTCCTGATCTTTACTAATGTCTCCTCCACAGTGCTCCAAGTTATTTAAGTGATTTGCTTGTCGATTCACTCGTTCCGTGCTGGACTCATCTAGGCTTACTCTTCCAAAAACTAGGCAGTCTTCTGCTGGTGAGAGGATGTTTTCTGTGGCTGGTCCCCATCTCTGGAACTAGCTTGAAGTTCATCTTAGAGAGTCTAGGAATTTGGAGAGTTTTAAGACCGGGCTGAAGACGCACCTTTTTAAACAAGCATTTTTTGTTTCATATTAACGATTTTACATGTAGGTTTTATTTATTTATTTATATTTTGATGTACAGCGCCTGGGAGCAGCTTAATGGATTCTGTGCTTTATAAATGTCAATTACTCATTATTATTATAGAGTCCTGTACATGAGTCTCCTTAAGCACACGTCTCATTGGAATGAAACTTTGTAGAGAGAAAGGGAAGTGTTTTCAAGAGAAATTGAACTGCTGTGATAATGACGTCATCAGGTGACAAGTCATGTAACATTAAAGGTACCTTAGAGCCTTATGTCTATTGAAATACATAAGCAATTGGTTTGAAATTTGGTAGATAGCTCGAAAGGGAGCTGTCAAATGAAAATTGATATGCAAGGATAAAAAGCAATGAAAAAGCGGGTCATTCCGTTCCGTGAACGGATGAACCTCTGTACATGTAGTTTAACTACAGCATCTTGAAAGATCTTAGACTGAATGAATATTCATTGGAGGTTTACAACAAAAATATGAGGGGTCATATGGGTATACATATAGTCTAAGCCGGTTCCACACTCCCGTCACTTCCGGCATGAACTAGATTATATTTTCAGACTGATGTTTCATACAGTTTATTTAATGTGTGCTTAATGCACATTGTCTTGTGTTCCCTCACTACAGCATGTTTATGTGCAGCACAACCCTGACAGAATGCTGGAACATGCCTCATAAATAAGAACTTGAGTTTCTCCTGCATCTGATGGCTGCATCAGAACGACCTACATCAGGTAAAGTTGTCAATGGCTATGTCTTCTGCTTGTATGTCCTGAAGTCTTGGGTAATGGCATTACAGATTGTCCGGTAAATGATTGGATGTGCAAGTACACAGACTGTCTTGAATCTCTTCACGTAAGAGGACATATGAAAATAGGATCAAGCTATCTGTATATGTAGACATACATGTATCTGATGGGATAAGCCACAGCAGTTGCCCTGTCTCACCAACTCTGGCTGATGTTTTATCTGTGCCTGCACACAAAGTCTGAGAAGTGTGTGGAGGTACAGTGTATGTTGAACTTGAATTTAGCCACTGTTGTTGGCCTCTTTTGGTAGCAAATATTGCTTCTTGGTTGTGTCCCAGAGTGTTGAAAAATACAAGATCGCAGGAAGAAATATCCTACAATTCAGCGTTGGTACATGCGTAATCAACACTGCTATAACAGTTGGGTATATTGAACAAACATGTACCTCTTGGCTCCTGAATTTTCTGTGTACATTTACTGAACATGGAAACTTTGCTTTACTTAAAAGAAACATCTAAAGGACTGATGGTAATGACTTGAAACCTAAGGACAATTTTACTTTCAGAGAAACCACTGTCAGCACCCGGCATGATCTGCATCATTCATAGGCACATGTGTAATGTGTGAATGGGTGGCTGTGTAGACCAGCCACTGAGTACCTGGAGGCAATATGGGAATATTGCTGATGTGGAAACTCTTGCTGGTTATCACTAGAGAGGTAAAGATTTTTACCTTGTAAAAAAATTAAAGTGGAAAGTACACATGCCAGGAGATTAATATTTGCCACTAAACTTACAGAAATCTTCATTACATAGTTTTGTTTCCTTTCAATTGATGGTTCCCGACACATCTATTAAAGCTTCATGTTAGAAAGGGATACTACCATGACCATACAGCATTTTTGAGAGATGACTGAAGGAAAACTTGCAAACCTTTTTTATTTCGGGGTTTGACTTCCACTGAAAACTACCCTGAAGGTGAGATATGGAAGAAATGCCTTGAAGAAAATCCACATACATGTATTTCAGTGTTACTTCTTTTAACTTGATCTCTTCATTGGAAATGTTTGCCCCAATTCCTCATTCAGAAAAGATTGTGAGGCAGGTTGCTCCCCCTTTAAATGGGGAATGGATTTGTGGGTAACTGGTAATTGCTTCAGGGAATTTGGCGTGAATGTTGTTACATATTGTATTGTATATTGTGTTCGTTATCATGACGCTGCTCTGTATTATTCAAATGACTCTAAGTCAACAACTACTTTAGCTGTATATTAAAAGTACATCCAGGCTGCTGTGTCTTGTTTTTTTTCAAAAGTCAAAATTTGTGACAGGAATCATATAATTGTAATTATAATTAAAATTACATATGTGGACACGGATTCTGAAATTCAGAGAAACAAGTTTACATGTAAGGATCAAACTTAAGAAATGGTTAACACACAAAAATAACTTTGTAATGGTTGACTGTGAATTTTGCAACGGCTTTTCATAAAATTTCTAAAAAAAAACACTAGAACATATATATGCACAGTTTGGTAACTTGTGTAACTTTTTGTCTCTTAATATTTAATTGTCATGGGCTGTAAAAAGTGGTTGGAAGATTATTCAGGTTCATTGCACCTGTGCTTTTATTTGGTCTGTGACATGCAATCCACGACAAGAAGCTTATTTGAATTGGTTTTTTTTGGACAGAAACTCACCCACAAAAGTACCTTTCACAGTGTGCCATGGACTCCATGGGTGAGTGATTGCACTGTCTCTTCCAGGGCAGCTCCTTGAAAGAACTGATCATCAGTTACACGGGTATGGTAAAGATAATGCTTGAAGTCCAAGTGAATCATATCAAATAATGCTTGGATAGACCACAGTTGTACTGGGTTTGTGAGAGGTTTTGGGAACTAGGTGATTTACTTTTACTGTATAGATTGGTTAATTCCACTTTTCACTTAAAATCAAGCACCCGAAAAGTCACAAGTATTACCTGTGTTTTATTCAGTAGTAAAGAGCCTGCCTTTGGCACACTCAGAGAGGCTTTCTTGAGTATTTAAATCCAGTAACAATCAAAACTCAGTGTCCACATAATTATGGACGTCACAGAACACTAAAGACAAGTCCTTGGGCTCAGCAATGGTGTTCCATATTGTGCAGATTTTCTGCAGGGGAAGTTGTTGGATGTCAAAGGATAAATTAGAATACTGAAATTTTTATTATTATTGGAAACCAATCCCTTTTCCAGAATACTACATTATTTTTTTATTATGGGAGATGGGCTGGTTCCAGATGTATGCGCAGTTGTCAAGAATGTTGTCAAGACACCACCTCTGCCTGTTACTCCTGGTATGAAGATCTGTTGTTTTTATTGTGAGTTTCATTGTTTATTTATTGAAAAATTTTTAGACTTTACATGTACTTCTGAATTTGCTGTCAGTCTATTTTTAAGTCAGCCTTTTCAAAGTACTTTGCATTGTGAATTTACAAAATATCAATGTGACTGTATATGAATTCCTTTTAAAACTATTTTGTATTCAAAGACAATTTTTTTGTTCACCCTAAAAATATTTCAGTGTTCAAAATTTTGTGAGATAATGTAACCGTCTCATGTTCTTTTTGGCTCAATTCCATGTATCAAGTTTACTTGCTAACAAGTTATGATCATGTACTATTTTAAAGGGCCAAGAATTCTTCTGACATTGAAACGTAGTTCTGCTGTAAATTGAACTGAGTAGTGCCATTGATAGATATGCTTTACCCTTTTTTCTATAGGTTGTACTGAATACGTGCCATCCTTGATCTGAAGTGGGTTGGGCAAACACAGCACAGATATTGAACTAACTCGAGCAAAGAAAAAGGGGTAATGCTTGCTATGATGGATGCCATCAGAAGGTTGGACAAAACCCTCCACAGATTCTCTATCTTGATTGGCCAAGAACCAGTCACGTGGATTTCACTTTAGTGCTATCTGGCATTTCCCGTCCAAAAGAACTCTACTTGTTTCAACTGAGGTACTATACCCGCAGTTACCAAAGAACTGTATTCATTGCCAGTGGCATTTTGTGCAAATGCATACCGAGGTGCACACTGCTTATTACGTGCATTGCAAAGACCTTGCACAACAAGAGTTTGGTTCAGCTATTTTGCAAAGAAGTAGTTTGGAAAAGTGTTGGTTGATTTTCAACTACATGTTTTTTCAAATAGATATAGTTTTTATTTGTGTTTTTATCAAGTAAATCAGTTACCAATTACATTTAAAGAGAATCTGTGGGAGAGGTGTTATAAACTAGTCTCTGTTGGTGATCCATGGAGTTTTCTAGTTTTCCTCGGCTTTGCTTCAGGAAAATCATTCCATTCCATGGATCACCTGGAGAAAGCTAGTTATACTACACCATTCAAAGCAGTCAGTATTATTTTGTATGAAAGGAAAATAAAAGGACCTGATGCTATGAATCATAAGCCACAGTCTTTGAGTCATTAAGAAAATTGGAGCAAATCTTACATATTTTTGTCAAAGGTTTATCAAAGGCAATCTACTGTCACTTATCAAAGATACCGCGCAGTGTTTGGACTGAGAAAATCTTGTATGAAAAGGTTACGTCTTAGCGTGTGTCGGCATCAAATTCTGAGTGGTTATGGCTTTCGTTCTTGCCATTGACACACTGCAGTAAACAATCACAGAAGTGACCCTGTTTGATTACTTTCCTAGCATCTGACATTTGCTTCTTTTCACTTGTGTTTTTCTAGGTTGATACAACAGTAATCTTTGGGAATTGTCAGGTTACCTGAAGCCTGCCCTGGGAATGCAACCCAGCAGTCTAATCAGTGTGATGGTGCTTCCGATGTAGAGGGTGCTGATATGGGGTGCTCGCCATTGCTTGAGTCTTGCAAGTTTGTTCACATTCTACCTTCCTTCATCTCTTTTAAAAAACGATGAAAGGTCCTTTCACACAAGCACTGAAAACACGGGTCCTATGTGGTGAAATTGCTTCAAACTGCATGGATATTATGTCTCTTGAAAGTGCACCCTTGTCTCCAAATTACACGGGTCCAGCATGTTTTCTACACGGATTGAAACCTCCTTCCTAACTCCATCATCAGTGCATAACCCACGCAAGTATCACTGGGTAAAGCATGTCATTATCCTGAGGATATTGTATATTGACATCTATCTTGCTCTTGCCTTTGTGCAGAATAGCAGGTCACTACAATATGCTGCCTATCACTCATAGCCTTGCTGCCATCTGGTTCTGTACACACATTAGCATTGTGTTTCCATATTTTTTTTGGGGGGGTTGAAGCCAGACTTATGAAGTTGGAGCCTTCCTTTCCCTTATAACAATTATCGTCTGGACCCGTGAATGGAAACAAAATGATGAATTATTGTGGGCAGTGAAATTTCTGACATTCTTTCCCTTTTGAAAGATTTCTCTTGAGCCAAATTCAGAAAAAAGGAACAACACATTCACAGCAATTCTAGGGATAAACTGGATACCTCACACTTAAAAATCTGATGTCTGACGGATGAATTTTTCTACTCCATTCACATGAGAAATTGTGTATTTTATGAAGTACCAGTTTGGAGCTGTATAATCTTTGATGGCAACAAAGTTACCTCTAAGCGGCAGGGACGATTTGCTGCCAGTGTGGCTACTCGTGAGTCAGAGCCAAGGAATCTGTCACAAAATTGAGATCAACCTCTAGCAGTCGAATGTTTCATCATAATTGGTTTCTTACACAAATGTTCATGCATAAAAAAGCAAGAGTGTGGGTTGGAAAATTGCTGAAAATATTGCAGTATCAGTGATATTGGTGAAAATGTGGCAAAACCAGGAACGTTTACCAACGTGCTGCACATTGTAGCTATGAAAGCCTTCGATGAAATTGCAGGCATCCCTTGCATCAAACTCCATGCACCAACCTTTGCAGGTGTGTGTTCCCTGTGCTTGTGCCATAGAGCCCTTCATTGCCTCCACATTTTCCCAATGCTTATTTGTGCGTGATATTTGAGTGTGGCATATTCATGAAGGAAATAAGAAGCTGGATCTTTGTCATAAACTTTTTTTAATTAGAAATTTGTGCGTTGGTCAGTTTAATTTATGTCTAAAATTATATCTTTAAGGTGTATCAAAAATGAAAAAAATAGCAATACAAAATGGATTGGTGATTGATTGGTAATGGATTGGTACGCTGAACTTCTGAAGCTGACCATTTCAAGTATGGTTGCATTGGAAAGCTTAGTTTATGAGCTCTCAATTGATCTCTATAATCACAGATAAATAAAAGCTATTAGCCTGTCATAACAAAAGTTAAACACCTTTTTCCAGTGTGTGGGGTTAAGTGTATTGCCATCAAAAGCACATAAAATCTTCCCTTATGTGCTTAAGTGCAAGCAACTTGTACAACTGGGCCATGATGTCTTGAGATGTCTGTGCTGGTCACAGGACAGTGCCGCAGGTCATTGTCTTATCGCAGTCCGAAGAAGGCAGAGTGATTTTCCCTCAATGATGCTGTGGAATGGCCTCCTTGGTCATCTGGTCTTATACCCAGTGATTATTTCCCTTTATTTATGTATATGAACATCATGATGTTGTTGTGTTGTGATTCTGTATTCTAAATAAAAATCAAGGTCTTGTATAACAACCCAGCAGTGGTGTGACAAGCAGTCCAAAAACTGCACCACTGCTGTAAAATTTATTGTAAATAGGGAACATAGACATGTTGAAGGTGTTGCTGAATGAAGAGGTGAATCATTATCCCTTTTTCTGAATAAGTAGTTCATTCCAAAGACAGCTTGTTAATTTTATTCACAAATCCAGTGCCAGAACGTGTAGAAAGCTCAGAGAACCATCAGCCCAATTAGAGAAAAGGATGGTTTTACGTATCAATCTGTTAAACAACATTGCTTAATCATCCATAATGGCAGAGATGCAAGTCAGGCATCAACAGGAAACTTCTAAACTAGCAGTATTCTTTCAGATGCAACCATACAGTGTTTGGCATCATACATTTGATGTACTAATGCCTTGTAGTACTGGAGTTTATTTATTTTTACACATAATCTGGCTAATGATTTTTAAACTAACTGGTGATGGGTCTTTCCTTATCCTTTGTTTAGCTTTTATTTTAAGCAGCACACAGTTTAATTAGAAGTACGTGTAACTAACTAAAGGTTAAGAAACCTTTATTTTGTGGGGGAAGGGTGGACCCATAAAATTTTAATTTTTTGTCACGCAATGTTTAATGGCCCTTTCTAAAATATACTATTAGAAGGAAGGAAAATAAAACGGACCCCCAATGTTTTTCTCTCAATCAATAAAATGCCTCTTTTGCCTCCACCCTCACCTTTGGTAGGTCAATAATAAGGCTAAAATAGTTGTCTTATTTTCTGTCTTGTTCTTTTTTATTTCATTGACTTGCCCTTGACCCACACCAGCAACATATTTCGGGAAGAATGTCAATAAAAGGTATTGTAACTGTAGTCTCTGTCAGATGTGTATGCTGTTTGTTGATTTTTAATTTGATTTATTTGAATTTGCCTATTTCCTGTTTGTTTTGTTTTGTTTTGCAGTTTCGCAGTTTTTGTTTTTAATTGTTATTCGCTCTTGTGTACAAAATAATCAGTTCTTTTACTTTTCCAAAACGTTCACGCAGTTTTTTGATTTTTCTCTTGGAGTGTTTCAATCAGGATCTTGAAGAACTTAGTTTAGTAGAGAGGTTTACTATGTTCACTTTTCCGGTAGGATAATTCCACTGTAGGCAAAATCCCCTGTATATATATTTAGATCACATATAAACGTTTATCTGCGACTGGATGCATTAAAAAAAATACCAAGGAGTTCGACAAAGATCGTTTAAGAGTTTAA
>NW_019091572.1:401390-437766 GCF_001949145.1 Acanthaster planci | reverse complement strand
CTCAGCGAAGTAAGCGGGGTTGTCATGTCTCTGCGCGTAAAACATTTTGGGCATCCGTGCCACAGACAACCATGGAACTCGAACACGGTCTTCTTGTGCAGTCCGTCAACGGGGTACTTGCCAATGGTAACCTCGCCGCCGTTGAGCGCGTGCCTGATACGGGTGTTTCTGGAGTGTGCTACCCACTTCAACCACCTCAAGGCCACGACAGACTGAGTTTGATTCTTCCTGTATCCTCCGGCTGGAATGATAGCGATCGTGTTTTCCCGCAAATGATTCTCCAACGACCCGCGCCGTAGTATCTCGACGTCACTGCGGCAGTATTCTATCATTTCTTCCTGTAATGGCCGACCACGTTGACTAGCGTGCCACTGCAAAAATTCCTCTCGCTTTTTCACATGCATTCCGTCGGGATTGTAAAACTTCGTGTCCGGAATAGGGCCGACATAGCGCTTGTTCTCCTTGGTGTTGAAGAGATGGGGAAAATATCCCTTCTTCAACTCCGTCAGCCCGAAGGTGGAGGGGATCGCTGAAAGAGGCATCGACAGGAAGCTCAAGGAGTCGATGATTCTGATCCCCAAGGCCTCAAGGGACAGGATCTTAGCCCCATTCATAACGACCTTGGGCAGAATGGCTCGCTCGTATAAAAACTGAAGGATAAAGTTGGAGTCGTACCCCTAGGCACAATGAGCGATGCAGATCGCTCCTTTGTGGCTGCCGTCCTCATTGGAGAGCCATTCACAAAATTCGTTCCGCGTGTTTGCCCCCTTGAAAATGTGCTCGTTGGTGGTTCCCCGACTGCAAGAAGGACAGGAAAATTCTGCCGAGATGTCTTGGTTTGACAAGCAATGTCGACAAACCCTCTGCGCAACACAAAGGTTTGGAACGTGACTGTACACTGGAACGAGGCTATTCTCGTCCACTTGCTCGTCTTGCCGACACTCGAAATCAAAAAAGATGTAGAGAGGACGCCTGCCCTCATTCCTTTCGCCTTCACTGTCGGACTGAACCACCTCCACGTCTTGTAGCTCCATCAACTAAACCGGGTCCATCTCTTCCTCCCTATCATCCGTTTGGATATCAGCGGGTACGCCATGGCTACATTGAAGGGGACGTATGAAGCATCGGTGATCGGCCTCTTGGCATAGTTTGCAGTTCTGACAGTACACTTCGCCGCAAACGTGCTTCTGTTTTGTCAATCGGCACTTCTTGTTTATGGTCTTTTCACAAGAACATTTGTATATCATCGAACAGGTAGAGTTTCCACCCACGACTGCAGTGCCCTTCTTTGTCTTCACATTCCTCAGCGGCGTTTTTTCCTTATGTTTTTTGAAACACGAGGGACTCTTGAACATCCTGTTACAGTCTGGGCAGTCAACCCAACCCGTAAAATTGCAGTCAGGGGAAGACCGGTAACAACACAGGCACTTAGCAGCACATTTGTGTTTCCTTTTATCGTCGTATCCTCGGAGACAAACGTCGCAAAAGTACGATCTGCACAGAAAACTGGTCATGGATCTTATAACCGCATAGTGGTTGTCGTAAAAATACAAGAACAACTTCTTTGGAGCTTCCTCCCCCTTGAACCAGGCGGCATCAAAAAGCTCCTTAGAAAGAACAATGAGCTGCAGACCGTCGGCACTCAGAACACGCTGGGATTTCAATAATTCTTCCAAGCCACATCTCTGTAGGGGAACTTCTGCCTGACGATGCAGTTCCAGCGCCAATCGAGTGGCCTCACCGCGACAGATTAAACGGAATTCCAATTGGTTTGAGGGTCCTCACGTCTGAGGGCTGCTCTGGCAATGACAATCGCCTTGGCACAACAGAGCTCGTCTCGGTTTTTGATGGTGATGCACCCCCTCTTCTGTTTGAGCCATCGCTCTAACGCAGGACTACCACGAGCGAGACGGCGATTCGGTTGACCTCCCTTGTCCATCTTAACAGTGACGACTCTATTGACGACATCCCCATTCAAACTGACGCTCTCGTTCGACTGCAGAATTCTTTCGATGTTAGACAGAACGTCATGGATGGAGAGATCTTCTTTTTTCTGAAGCTCATCCAAAAGTTTCGGTTGAAGTCAGAGAAACGCATCTCGAACGAAACAAATTCTTTAGGTTTGTTGTTGCTCAGGGCACAGTCCATGATAGACCGAAATACACCTCCCAAAGTATCTAAGACATTACCTATACCGTGCACGGAATGGATGTCATTGAAACGCAACATATATTCGTTTCCCTGGGTGTGAAATTTACGCACTTGGCGCGACGTTATCGATACGATGCAGTATAACTTTTCAGGCCTTACTTGCCATGCCCCAGACCGTTCTTCGTGGTGAATGGTCTCGTCTTCATTTCCTCCGAGCTGTTTGTCTGCTTGGGTGGACGACGTGTCCATCGCGGGTTCATCTGTACCCAAGGGAGTGTCGGGCTCAGAATCTGCCTCGTCTCCTGTATCCGATACACTTCGGAATCCCCGTCGTCATTTTCAGACAGAGCATCTTGAAACGCCCTCGTTATTTTGATGGTGACACTATCGTCCAGTGTCATTTGCCGTTTGAGGTTGCGAAGGTGAACTTTGACCGTTTTAGTCACTGAAAGTTTCGTTACCCGACTCAGTTTCACGAACGGCATCCAAAAGTTAGGTCTGACCCTCGGGAAAATTTATAGATACGCCGATGAGATCAAATGAAGAAAAGTTGACGAAAAGCCTTCTCTGAAACGACTCAATTACTGCACCGATGGTGCGGATAATCCCCTTGGTGCTTCGAATGGGCCGCGAAATCATTCGAAAAATGTATATTCTTCGCCTGCCGTTTGTAGATGGTGGATGTAGCGATTGTTGTAAGAGACTGCGCGGTACAGATCGTCCGGACCCCTTTCATCTTCTTTTGCGATCTCGTGGACGACCTACCGGGGCCTGCGTAGTCGTTGTCGGCATGCGCCTGGGAAAAATCATGTAACGGAAGCTGACGGGCAAGTTTAGAGGGAGGACTCTCGTCTACATCCTGGAGGTAAGAAAAGGGACTCCGCTTTTTTCTTGCATTCCGAGATTTACCTCCACTCACCCCTACCTCCTCTTCTTTCTGTCCTTTTTCGTTCAGTGGGGATTGTCCACCACCACTTTGCAAGGTTTTCTGTAAGAGTTCATAAATTTTTTGAAAATCATTAAAAGAGATTTCAGTCAAATAAATGTAATATATTGACCCTCGTCAGCATTGTCTAGAGGCTATTAACTTTATCTTCATTAAAAAATCAAACAAAATGGTCACAACGTACGAATTAAATAACAAAAAAATCCTTATATTTCTTTTTTCTTAAAGAAACCTACACTTGTCGGTTTTTCTATTTTTGTTAAATTTTTATTTTTTTTTTAACTATTCAGTCCTTTATTTCCTATTTTTTTTGCAGGGGAGGGAGGGACGGGGGACAATTTACCGAGAGCTACTTACTTTAATCGCTTCTTCCTCTCCCGTATCGTCCGCCGCGTCAGCTTTCAAATCACGCGGTGCCTATCCCAGACATCGATTGGCGATTGCCTGTATTTTGTCCAACTGACTTGCTGTGGGATCCGGGGAAAGGAACAGATCCTCGTTGTAACCGTCGTCAGCATGGTCGAGATGACGATCCGCAATGGTTTGTAACTCGTCGAGTTGACTCTCGGTAGGATCGGGGGAAACAAATAGATCCTCGTCTTCGTAAGCGCGATCTCCGTTTCCAGACATTTTGCTTTGTAATTTCACTACCCAAAGAACTCCAACTACTCAAAAAAAACATAACATCGCATAAAGTAATTCACAAAAGTTCGTGCAAGAATGGTACAAAACGCCTGCAGTCTAAAAGGGAGCCAACATATAGGGCACCGCCATTACTTAGTTCCCTCACGATCCGGTGCTTCGCCAACAAAAAAACTTTATACTTTGATTCTTTTCCCGTCTTTATCATTTTTCTAAGTTAATCCGGTCAGTTTGGTCGTTAAAGAAATTCAACGCGCCCATCAACTTTCACGTGTTCGGACTTGACTGTTCCAATAACAACGAATGTGCGGCTCGACTCTTCGTATCTATATCTATATTTAATCGGGGATATTTTAGTCTTTTTTCGTTTGTTCTTCCCTTACACGCTCCAGATTTCAACCGTAGACCCTTGCCACTTGACTGTCACCATTGACCCATTCCACTTGACCGCTGCCGTACACATAAAGACAACGCGCATTGTAATTATTCTTATCTATATCCCCGTCGCTGTGTACATACTGAAACCGTCCGACTCAATTCTTCGTGCTTGCATTTTTTATTTATTCTGAATTATTTTGGTCTTTTCCGTTTGTGTTTCCATTACACAAATGTTGTGCGTGTATAAAATCCATTAACGCACAAAGTGACAAAGGCAATTGATTCGATCTGAAACGGTCAAGTATTTCATTACTTCACAGAATCAGCATGGAATTCCAAAAAACCCTAAACGAAGGCCAACGTTTCCTCGATTCCAGTCGATGGACGGCTAAGGACCTGATCACTACTTCTTTTTTCCATGTTGGACGATATAGACAAATTGGCTGACACCGACGTCATCATTGCGAATAGCAAGACTTACAATAGGCTTGCTATTCGCCACTACCAGAAGGGTCAGCGGTTTGCGCTAGTCACGCCGCATCGTCTGTGGGAGCAAGCTCAGTGCGGTCGCTACCGGAAATGGTAAGGCAACCACCACCAGCTGCAGGGCCGCACCATGAGCCTAAAGATATTGTCGGCGAATATAGTCGAGGCGGAGTTAACTCGCAGACGCCAGAGATGCTACCGAGTGACAGAAACCCTGGCAAGGATGCTCCCGATACCCGTGGAACTGCAGTGCTACCTGGTCCACAGGCGCGGCTACATCAACATGGAGTGCAGTGTCCGACAGGCCTTGTCCCCCATGTCTACTCTGACCTTGAAGGAGCTGGCGGGAAGGGCCGTCCTGAAGGAGCTCCTGTCAGCCGTCAAGAAGCCGACGGAGCGGACGACGAAGGACTGGATGTCATTCCCCTTCTACGTCTTCTCCTTGGAGATCCCCGTTTGTTTGAAGACTTTCATTCTGTCATTGGAATGAGAGCTTCAAATTTTCTGGGCCTCTCCACAAGACCCCAATCCGGGGTCACAAATGTTCACAAAAGAAATAAATCCTTAGTCTGTCTCTGCGTCAGTCTACGTGTCTGTGTTGGAGTTTCATTTTAGAGTACGCGGCGCGACGCACGGCCAATTCGGGTGAGTACGCTCGATTTTCTTGTTTTCATTTTTTAACCAGCCCCTCCACCTCCTCGACCGTTGTCGCGGTTACGCCCACCATCTCCGTCGACCTCTCGCCCGCTCACCGTTTGATACGCACCTTTGACCTACTAACCGCACCGACCTTTCTGAACCTAAAAATAACTATCACGTGACTTACTCACACGCGACCGGAAGTGGGTCAACCTGATCTATACTGCACCCGAAGTCGGTCAAGGGTCAGAGGTCAAACTGATCTATACTAACTACCATTACTACTACCAGTTTAATACAGAACGAGCCAGTATTTCAAAAACCCAAAGTCATTCGAGAACAAAGAACCTGACTTGAAGGAGTTCGACCCCGTTACGTGCAGTGAGTGGGATTACGGTCACGCTGATAATAATTAGGCCGATCGCGCGCGCATGCATGTGCTGATATTCTGGAATGATCTGCAACTCAGCGTTAAAAGGTCTTTTTGACTGGCGTTGGGAACAAATGTGAGAAAGGGCACTACTCGGTATACATTGTACATGCTGCGAGCCATACGCTCTATGGGCTTTAAAATCGCAAAGCGGCGGAGGGGGGGATATCTTTTTTGGGGGCGGTGCTGTCCCATTTGGACGGCGTCGGACATTACAAAGAGTGCTCTTCAGTAGTTAGTCTCCATATAGTATACCAGCTGCAAAGGTTCTATTGGCGCCGCTCTCCACATGGCTGCACAGTTTCTGACGTTTTGTTCGACATTAGCAAGGGGCACTGAGTAAAAAAGATCTGGTAAAAGAGGACATTAACTGGGGAAAAGGCACTTTTTAAACAAAATAAGGGGCTAGCTTTGGTACGGCTTAGGACTCCGAATCTAGAGAACTACGGTGTAAGTAACAAAACGTAGATTCCCCCAGTCGTTTTGTTAATTTCGAAATCAACCTGTAGATACCCCAGCAATCCAAAGCACAATCAGCCTGTTACTGTGCCCGTCAAACATTTTTTTGCAATATCCCCTTCACAAGTCAATACAGAATAATGTCTATCAAGTGTGCAGCAAGACGATTTTAAGAATTACAAAACCATGGATGGTAGCTCATCGTGTAAGCACGTGCAGCGTGCGCATAAGCCCCGACCGTTTCCAAGAGAGGGCGCAACAGAAAGGCTCCTATGCAACCTGGACT
Source organism: Acanthaster planci (assembly GCF_001949145.1). The sequence continues at coordinate 431,349 of NW_019091572.1, read as the reverse complement.
CCATGGGCTGCATGCGTACTTGTTCCTTCAAGGCTAGAATCAACATGCGATACGACGTTGGCTTCTTTTGTAGGAACTGCAACTTGCTGGTGCATTATCTCTGGATTCAAACACAATCAGCATTTGCAAACATACTTAGACATGAGTGGGGCAAAAATAGCAGATTTTTTGATTGGAAATATATGTTCAAAGGCCAATTGCTTTATTGTGAAAGGGGGATCCATAAATACATTTTAGAAGACCAATTTGTTTACTCCCTATGGTAGCAAATCGAATTTGCGATTTTTTTTAAGATAAATATGGCCTTCTGTGGTGTTTCTGAGGTGTTGACTGCGATGGGAGGTTTTACATACTTAGCAAAGAAGGGAAAGTGAAATGGACTTTAACTTTTGATGTTCAGTATTTTTCACACCCTCCCCATCCCCCACCCCCTTGTGGAGGGGTATGTCCCCCAGATCCCACACCTCAAGGATCTGCCCTTGATATGTGTATTGACGGCTTTGATCAAACCAAAGTTTGTCAACTTAACTGAAAGCTTTTAGGAATGAAACACACATTCCTTCCGGCTCGAAAATTACTTGCAATTCAATCCCATCCTGATCTGTGCAGCTTTCATTTAACGTCCATGCGTTCATGCATGTTGGCTTGCGTTCATTAGACAAAATCATGTCAGTTGGCACCGTCTTTCTCGGGCCAGTGTTTTGCAAGAACGACGTGTCAGAACGGTTTTAAACTGTTTCTAAATGAGCGGAAGACATAAGCAGAAAAACAATTAAGACTCGGCACGAAAACAGACAAGACACTGCGATGATGTAGGAGAAAAGGTCGGGGAAAATGACTTGTGATTTGCGGAGCGAAGCGGGGTTCACGCGCACGAACCACTGCGCGTGATTTAACAACACAATCCCACGCGTCATCAACGGAGAGGCATCACAAACGGTCGATTCGTGGTCACTGTGCGTGTACACGTTCAGTGCATTATGTATAGTAGGTGTAGCGTATGGACGTTCTAACTTACGCCTCCAACGGACTCAGCGTGTCAGCAGATAGAATTACTGCGTGTACTGTGTACACGCAAAGTACATGCACACCCACGTGCATAGTGAATGGAAAATTTATCAGCAGAGAAAAAGGCAATAAACCCTCTCGAAAGTAAATACACAAGCGGAACAATGAAATGACTTCTTTGAAAGAACTTCTCTCAAGTGTTTATAATCCCGGGCGAAGGTTTTGCAAATCATCCTGTAAGTTTACAACAATTTTTGATCCAACCCATTCAAAGTAAACGGCCTAAGTACATACAAGAGCGACCATGTTCCATGTACGTCGAATTCTACGAATGGTTTAAATTGGCACCATTGGAAAACGTTACGGGGAAGTGCTTTTCATTACTATTCACTCTGGTACCCTTCGTTGCCCTTTTTCCCCTCAGTGAATCTGTCAACTTTTAAGCGAAATAAATATTTTATGAAAGAATTCTCAAAAGGAGCGGGGTTCACAAACAACCAGCTATGAGCTGTAGCATAACTTTTTCAGCATGTCTCTGTTATAGCATTCAGTGCCTGGGCCACGAAGACACTGCAGAATAATTGATAAGGCGTGTCTGCCAGTCACACTGCCTGTGAGATGAGGTCATAGGTCAAACAAACAGCAAGGGAATAATGACTTCCGGAGAAAGGATAGGATTGAACTGCGTCTGTATTTCTTACTTGTGTTTTCATTCTCCGATGCTACTCGGTTATGTCGTTTATTCTAGAGAGAGCGTCCTAAAGATACATGCAAATGTAGCAGTCTTTTGTTTCCTTATGATATGCAAATCTGTTCTTGCATAATCTGTATTTGCAGAGAATAAAAGTTAGGAGAACGCTTCTGCAAATGGCAATACGAAGACTGAATTTGAAGTATCTCGTGATAGGTAATACAGTGCAGGACCCCTTTAAAAATGGCAAACTAATATGCAAACTCCTTCCAGGCGAAACGCTATAGTTTGCCGGATAAGATCACCCGATATCTTACTTGTGTACGGTACACTAGGCCAAGCGGCCGCGTTTCCCCTTGCATGCCCGGGGGTAGCTCAGGATTTTCCTTTCCTGGTCACTATAAGCTCATGGTTTCTGGAACTGGTAGACCATAAAATGTCTGAGCACTAGAGCTGCGTACGTGAGGTTTGGCACCTAGCTGAAAGCTGGCAGGAACTTCTAAAATGCACCAATCGGATCGCTGATTGTGAAAAAGTCCCTCAATGCCGGATGACCGCGCAGTAGTTAGTAGGGCGCCCTCAATAGTTTACTCGTTTTCGCACCATTCATTCCGTTCTAAAATCAGGTTTAAAACACAGTCCCAACCAGAATACCTCCAAAGTTGCCCTTACCGTGCATTACTGACAAATGTGAGTACAGCTGTATACTCTTTGGTGTTTATATTATTAGATCATACAGTGATTCTTGTGCTAATATATAAAATAGAAGAGTTTAGAGTACAAACCTTAGCCTTAATCGGGGACAATTGTTTCAACGTTACGTGTACACTTATGTGTAGTGGGCACATGTACGTTCATTCCAGTGAATTTATTAGTTTTATTTTTTGTTTCTTCCCCAGCCACCACGGTTTTCTGTTCCATATATTTCCAAAACTACACTCCTCCGTTTAAAAAATCACTGTTTCTGCAAGATTGCTACGGTATCCTGATCAACTGCAAGTCACCAACTCCCTGTTTTCTGATTATGTAGGTATAATACACAGACAGATTTCTTCATTAATACCATCCTGCTCATCAGTTTAATCAGGTGCCGTAGAGTTGTTGTGTTACCCCTTTCAAGCCAAGCCTCCCTTTTCAAGTGAACCTAGTCACGTCTTCACACCGATAGTGTTACAAAACGCCTTCACTCACTCCACACCTTGGCTCATTGATTCTCGGCTAAGTTTTGCTCCTCGACGATAATTTTGTACTTGTTGTTAGGGAGGAGGGGGAGGCCAGTAAAAGTGCACAAGTCCCAAACTTGGCTTCATTAGATTATAACCATTATAACTTTAAAACAATTACCTCTTAATCAAACAAAGTTCATGTTTTATGAGAGCTTTGAGAGTGAATAGTCTGTTCACGGTGAGAAAGTGAGTGCAGGTAGCCGATACTGAACTAAAGGGTGCTGACATTCCTAGACAGTGGCCCCACAATTAGGGTAAGGTCTCACCTATGTCTGGGCGGCCTACATAATTGTGACTGGAATACACTTACAACTAGAGTTTAGGTCGAAGGTTTACATGAACTTGGACTTAGGTTGATTAGTGACAATTTTTGAGGACTTGATTGGTTCCTTGCCACCATTTCCTGTTTGTGTTTGATCAATCCAAGCATACTGAGTCAGCCTAACTACTAACTTAGAGGTTCGTGCTGATGAAGTAGAGGTACCAGCTGATCATCTACGAATAAAGGGAATGGTTGTCCTCGAAGTTGCAATCAAAGCCTTTCGGTTCAAACTTCTGTATGCTGTCGACAACATATGTGATTGGGACCGTTGGCGTACATATGCATATATATATAATTCATGCAGAGCTTGTTTTCCGTTTTGATACACATCTAAATGCAGCTGTTCCTGAACCTTTTTCTTTGTGACTAGCTTCAACAAAATGTATTTTTTCTCTTAAACAAATCAGAATCAGCGTGAAACATGCAGCCTGTATAATGGCTTCAAAGGTAAATTAACCTTCGATCGGCCTTTGATTTCTCTCCTATGTGACTTCACCTGTCCGCTCGGTTTTGACAGTTTTTTTCCAAAAAAAGAACGAGGTTATTCGCGTTTAGCAGAAGCACCTTCTCATCAGTTGAAAAGAGCCATGCTGGCTGCGGGAGTATTAATTTTGTTGGTAGTGATGAGCACATAACGCATGTATCTCGTAGTCGTTTGTGAACCAGCGAGGTGAATTTCCTAACACAGGACCCTCCATTGCTAGGAAAATCGCACCCACCATCTTTTGGTTCAGCTTGGGACCCATAATTCCTTACATTGGCGTATGAAGTATTGTTAAACGAAATAATATTGAGTGATTTAACATGGAAATGGTAACGAGCAAGCAGCTTCATTAATCTTGGTTCAAGTTGGAAGTTCATTGTAAGAACAGCGTTTACAATTAAACACATTATACATGTTTAAAAGTCTCAGACAGTCTCCCTATTCAACAAATGCAAGTTGACTGTGTATTAACATTTCATAATGACCGTTGAGAAGTAAATCACGCGCTGGTACCTAAACATGAGACAGTTTAATCGATTCTGATTGGTCAAGAGTCTGTGTGCGTGCGACTCGCCGTGCGCGACCCAAGTCCATTTAAGGATATTCTTGCAGACAAATTTGCATAAGGAATATACACAATGAACATGAAATTCTACAACAAAATCGTTAGAAATATATCATATATTGACTTCTCTTGGCTCTGTGGCTAAAAAGGTATTTATGAACGGGATTAAGTATTTGCCGAGCCAACTTGACTTTAGACTTCGCGCTTATGCCTTGCCAAATACAAAAAATCAACTCAAATTGTAATCGACACGACATAAGCACGACGTTTGAAACGGGCCTCATTTAGCTAATTTGTTTAAAATTATGTTTAAATGCTGCACACTTTTCCATGGTACATACACGTTCACATTGGTGAAATATGTTTAGCATTTAAACATATTCCTCAACGTATTTCAATGTAAAATGTCCAAACATATCTCTGTGAAACGTGTGAAGGGCTTAGAAATGTTTTTAAACTTTAGGTGCATTTTTTACAGTGTAGGTAGCGAATTTCGCTAGTGTCGCGGTAAAAAAAGCCCTTCGCACAACTGATGATGAAAAGACGCAAACGTATTACACATGCGATACTATAATAACGTATGCTTGATTTGTCAACCACAATGTCATGACTTGCATGGTTGGACAATACATTGTCAACTTAGTTTGAAATTTACGTATTACTTTATCAATCTGGCGAAGCCAAGCAAAATCAAACATTATCATCTGTTAGGCCTACCGAATGAAACTATTCTTACCACTGCGCGAACATGAATCGTCCACACTAGAGGGGCGCTGATGATCAAATGTCCTCGCTTCGACCGGTCAGAGAAGTACGTCTTCATCGAGTACAGGGTTAAATGAGTCTGCAGCAGATTGGATTGGGGGAGTTAATCACACGACAGGCCTTCGGGGCTGGCCGGGAATGTAGCTGGAAAATTGCGCGAAGGTTTTCGGGAGTTGCAAAATGAAAGAATCACAACCAACTTGCTTTTCTATTAAGTAAATCATTGCACTTCGACGAGTCACACGAACAATGAGTTTTCTCAATTCAAAAATTGTAGCAAGGTGCATCTATTACGTTGAGTTTTATGTGCATACCATGCTGATCCATAGTAGGGCAAGTTAAGGCAACAACCATTTCTTGACCACTGGTCTGTATATCCTGGTAGCGTGTGCACAAAGAAATGTTTTTGGTGTCAGGCAAAGTTCCTGAACAAATTTATAGTGGTCGCTTGAACTTGCTTGCAATTGTAGTGGTCAGCCTTGATTTTGTCTGCCGGAATTCAATCCTATTTGAATTGTTTCTCTTGTTTGCAGACGTTTTTCCCCACCGAGATACTGAGAATGGAGTTCCACATAGACCGGGGATGCCTCGACTCCACCTGCATGAGCCTGGTCCACCTGTTCCAGTGCAAAGGCACCAGCTCCGACCAGGCCGCCTCCTAGCGTGCCAGCCGCACCCTGACCGCTACCAAGACCTACTGGTGGAACTGGACGAACACCACCATCATCAAGGCCGGCACCACCTTCTGCACTGGCGTGCCGGTCATCGCCGACAGGGACGTCACCCTGGGCCTGTCCAACACCTTCGCCGTCGGCCAGAGCGGGGGCGAGGATAAGACGTAGTCGGATGAATGGAGCTTCAACCTCCCGACCTCGGTCAAGGCCAAGACCCTGCTCCGCGTGCAGGTCCAGATCCAGCAGGGGAAGATCGACGTGCCCTTCTCGGCCGTGATGCAGAAGGGCAACAAGCGATGGGAGGAGGTGGGGACCTACCACGGCACGCAGAGCTACAACTTGCACGTGGATTACAAAGAGATACCGCTGTGAAACCATCGGTAGTACACAAGCAGCCTTTTGGCGAATAAGCCTTTATTCTCAGATATAATGGTTTTCTGCATTATTAGCAGATTAATTAATCCACGTCCGACCTCTTTAAGATGCGATTGTCAACAACACACACATCCGTTGAAACCTTGCATCCGTTACTACAAATGACTTTTGTATGCACACGTGCCATTGCTGGCCTCAGCCAAGAAAATTGGATTCAGCTTGCACTCACAGAATGAGTAGTAAAAACACCATGTAAAAAAAATCTGGTAAAATTATACATAAATTAAATACAGTTTTCCAGAAATAAATACGTATTTGTTTTGTAACGTTAAATTGTCATGGTTTATATGGAATTTGGTTTTATTTTACAAAAGTAATATAAATTCGGCCGAATTTGTACGATAACTAAGTATGATTTACAAATGATATGTAATGCATACAAGTGTTAAGTAAATTATTACCAAGTTAAGGGGTAAAATTCTCCATTTGCTCTCGCCGCCGTGCCACCATCGCGATATCGCTCAACTTGAAATTTGCAACATGGAAAGAATGCAACAACTTCTGAGGAACTGGGCATTTGCAGATTTGATATCCGTATGTGAAGGTAGACCTGGTCTTAATTAGACTTGATTACATCTTGGAACGAAAGATTTCTGCTTGTTTTGAGAAAGTACGTGGGCAGGTGGGCCAGACCTACCGCAGTATCGGGACGTGTGCGTTGATACCGTCATGACCATGGCATAGGCTGTATGCTGTGTACGAGTATGCAAATTTTGTTCACGTTTATACTTGCTGGCCAGCAGTGACAACAAGATTATTGTCTCTTGGCTAGGGCTTACTGCATGTTTGACCGAATTTAAATAATGGTCCAAATGCAATTCCCACAGTGCCTTCGACCATTGTTCAAATTCAGTCAACATGGTAGGCCTATATTCCTTCTTGAGTAGCAGACCCTATACCACTACTGCACTAGTTCAAAGTTAGCCCAGTACCACTGATTAGCAATATGGCTTACTGGAGGCCTGTTATATTTTGCCTAGCCTACACATGTGGCATGGAGTCCAGGCTATGTCGACCAAGTCTAGCCCATGTACATGTACGTGGCATTGCTTGGAAGTGAGTTTTGCTCACCATTTATTTTTAGAATATGTTATGACTTTAAAAGTGGGCCTGTGCATGTACATCTAAGGAAAAAAACTCAAGATGTATTAGGACTATAGACGATGATTGAGGGACAGAATAGGTGGAAAATCTTTGAAAATGCTCAATACAGCTGGCCCAAAACTCTAAAACCGAGGTCTGCATTTTTCTGCCGTCCTTCGTTTGAAAGTCTGACCTTATGCAGCCATGGTTGCATAAAAGTTTTCCATGTGCAGCTGTTGATATTTTCTGCGAGATTTTCATTTTAGGTATCATTCCAAGAAATTTGATTTAAAAAATTGTTCATATAAAATACACACCCAAAGAGAAGGTGGAAACAGTGAATCAAAATCTGTCCTCGCCTTTCTTTTTTCGGAACAACGATTTGATGACGAGTCATTTGGCCCTCTAACAGAAGAATCTGTGAAAGAGGTAACTCCGAAGGTGGGAATCCGTCTGAAATGTATGGCCCTTCATCGTGCAGAGGTTATGCAAGTGGTCTGCATAGGCTTCTGAGTGTGTCCAGTGACTGTACACTATTTTGAATTATCTGCCGATGAATTGGCAGAAATCTACTGCCTTTCAAAATAAAATCAAGAAATCGTTTACCTGCTGTAAATGTTTAATTAGAGTACCAGGAGGCCTCTTCACACATATTATTTTGTCTTCTACTTGCACAAAGCTAGTATGTGGAGAGAAAAACTGTCAAAAATATTCTGGCGTGGTTAACATAAAACGTCACTTGGAACGAAATCATAAGCCTCAGGATAGAAATGATGACACGTAGGAAAGGCTGAACATCAAACAGCCTGGAGAGAATGATGATGTACACCATCTTGAAGAGCAAGAAGAAGTTCCTTAAGAACAAGATGATGTAGGGAGAGAAGAAACCACACATACAGATGACATACAAGCCTCTTTGGTAGCTAAGGATGCGAGGTACAGGAATTCCTGCAACAACAATTCAGTACATCATTGATGAATCCAAGGAGGTTTTTGGTAAAGTTAAAGGACAGATTCAGCAACAGTTGTCGCCATTAAATACAAGTGTGAGAAATGGGGAACAGCCAACTTAAGAATTTATGAACAGTTTGGAAAATACGCTGGAACGTGTCAAGGATGTTTCTGGTGATTTTGAGACAGAGTATAAACAAAATAAATACATAAAGGATGCAGACCTGCTAGTTGAGCCAACCGAAGTGGAGCGTGGTCACGTTTTCAGAATTCAAACTGACAGAATTAGTCGTACATATTGGCAGCAACAACAGAAGCAATCTTTCCAAGACACCCCTCTAAGTAAAGTAATTACCAAGTTTCTACAGCAGCCAGGCTTTATGTCAGCAATTTTGCAAGGGGCACTGCCAGATGATGATGATGTTTTGCAGTCATATCGTGATGGATCCTTCTTCAAAGAGAGCCTGAACTTTGATAGGTCAAGAGAAACAGTGATACCCATTTGTCTGCATTCAGATGACTTTGAAACAGTTAACCCGCTGAGCTCCAGAAAAAGCATCCACAAGCTTTTATACTGAAGTGTATGTATCTTTTCCATGCTTGCCTTTGCACTACCAAACTTGTCTGCACAATATTCTTTTGACAGCATTGGCACCCACACAATTTGTTACAAAGTATGGAATGGAAAGGATCTTTACTCCAATCAGAACACAAGAGCTATTGGAGATTGAGAGAACTGGAATACATATCAACTGTTCAAATTAGTATGTGGGAAGTGTTTAGCCAAGATTACTCCAAGTGACAGGGGACAACCTTGGCTAAAATTTCATGCTTGTGTATGTGACGAGTTTTGTAAGTAACTTCTTACATTTTGTTCGAAAAAAGTCGTTCCTGTGCCTCAAGAAATGGAAGTATAAATGGAAGGGGTTGATTCTGACGAGCCAACGGGTGGGGTTGTCAGTCCGTGGAGGTTATGCAGCGAATCTTGTCCGACCGAAGAATCGGTTTCGCCAAAAGTAACAGAAGTGGAAATGCCTGCTGGGGTAGGTTCACTACGGTTTAGGCGACTACTTCGTGTTGGCATTGCTGTTATTTTTAATGATAGTAACTTTAAAAGCCTCTGGGCAGTGCTTACGAGAACCAATGTATTACAATTTTGGACTCAAAATTATATTTAAAAAAAATGAATTTTTGTTATTTACTTTACCCGTACAGAAATCCTTGCAAAGTGGCAGAGGGCAATCCTCGTTGGATGAAAGAGGGTGGAAAGAAGAAGGGAGGGTAGCGGTATCTGGAGGTAGATCTCAGAAGGCGAGCAATACACAATCTATCTCAATGAACATTTTTGTTGCAAAGCATTTTCCTACTTTCGTGCTACAAGAAAAGCAGACTTTACTTTTCCTCTGTTCTATGGCGGCCGAAAATTGGACATCAGTTTTTGCCTGTCAAAACAGCAGAAAAGTGGATAGAACGCTTTGACGACTGTTTGTTCTTTTTTGCTGCTTTTAGTAAACCAGAAAAGCAGATTTTACTAAGGCGGCCGGAAAGTATGTAGTATTCTGCCCCCTTACGGTCGTGAACGGCGTCGTAAACCTGTAGCTTGGCAATCTTGCGCCAAGCGGGGCGTATCTACACATGTACACGTGTTATCCTAATGGAGTCAATTTATATGTGTCTCTAAAAGTGAAACACATGAACGCATCACATATGCAACGCATTAAAAGGAACTACATAATGCTCGTTTTCAGTACCGTAGCTCTCATGACTCAGATGTGACAATTATAGGCCTATTATTTCACATGAACAGGATAGTGATGAAACAAGGTTTGGAATCATTCCAAATCGTTCGGCAGTCGCTTGATAGGGATTGATGACAGACAGCATGGAACATTACACCTGAACGAAGTGAACTTGCTTCATCGACTGCTGTGAGCTATGACGGTCCTGCAGTTAGCGACACCGGATCCGTTCTTGTCCTTTGTCCTGGAGTGAATCCCTGGGGCCCACGCCACTGTTAGGCGCAGCACGAAATGAGGGCTTTTCAGACCCCCCTCCCATTTACGCATGCATAGGCAGTGGCTCCAACCCCCTCCCCTTTGTAAGCATAAGCATTCCACAATTCTGAAAGACGCTGCCGGTCTTTGTGTCATGAGTAATGTTGAGGTTTACTGATAATGGGGGTTTGCACGGGAGGATAAATGGTTGGGCGGACGGTGGAGAATACCGTGTTTGAATTGTTTCTGGTAGTTATTTGTCGGAGAAAGTGTACTGATATGATGAAGATGCATCAAACGCAAATTTTCGTTTTGCGTACGGCACGTACTGGCCTGAACCTCCCCCTTCTATACGCATGGTGTACGCAACACCAAACCCCCTCCTTCCCTTCCTGCGTACCCACTTTATGGACGGCCCCTTACCCCGTCTAGGCCTGCAGTGAAACCTGCCCGCACTGAGACGTGGGGAAAACGTCCTGGCTAGTTGGGCGAACAAAAATGGCCTCCTCACACCCTTGTAACCACCCCCCCACGGATTTTTCTCGTTTTTTACCCTTGCACACTGTTTAAGAATATTTCATGGTTGAGTAGGAAAGAAAGTTTCTCATTTTGACCCCCTCCAATCATAATTAGTATAAATTATATCCTAAGTGTTCTTTTAGCCAACCTGTGCATTTGTAGACACGTATTTCAGTATACATGTACTGTACGCACATAGCTTACCGTTGAACCTGGTTTATAGCTTGGAGAAATACCGACAGAAATTGTATCCCGTTGTTGTGTTACGGGTTGTGCGACAAAGGGCAGATTCCAAAGAGAAAGGGGTCTGGTTCTTCAGACTTCCCAAACGTAGAAGGCAGCGAATGGATTTGGTAGACAACAGTACACTAAACATCAGTACCTGTTTACAAATGTACGGGTTGGCTCCAGGAATATCAACGATTTAAGTTATTCTAATTATGACGGAAGGAGGTCATACTAAGAAACGACAGTCTCGTGCGCACGGGAAATATAACGATTAATAAAGTCCTTTTACAGGGCACTACAAAATCCCGCTTAGATTAGAAACTTATAGTAAAATGATGAAATGGGGTTTTCTGGGAAAAAAAGCCAGAAATCTTGAGAAAAAAATTGTCATGAAAGTGTTGCTCCCTGTTCCTTTTCACTGGCCCGCTCACACCTCTTGCCGCCAAGGCCATAATGTTTGCATGCGTGGGAATTATGAATTTAGCGAAAAGGTCTATATCCAGCAGAGATTTACGGCACTGCTACTGATGTCATGAAAAAAGCTGATTGAAGGCGAACAAGCTTTTGTATTAACCGTTGTATTCGGCAATGATGTCATGAAAAAAGTTGATTGAAGGCAAACAAGCTTTTGTATTAACCGTTGTATTCGGCACGGTAATATGGTGGCCAAGTTGCTTCAATAACCTCTGTGTGTTGATTAAACTGGGGACTACAGGTAAGGATATTTCTACATGAAATCGCTGTTTAAGGAGACTTGCCTCTTTCAGGAACAAAATGGTGAAAAGGGGACAGACCCTGTGGTTTGGGGACACCGACATTGGAAAGAGAGGGGAAAGCAAATTGTACGATCGCTAGGCATCCTGCAGCCATTATTTGACTACATGATTTAAGGAAGGTTGAGACAACGTCACACAATGTAATCCTGCGGCAATTCATTATAAGTTATTACAATATCATGACGCTCATATCGCTTAAATTGTTGATGCATTTACGAGCAATAAGCCCTTTCCTACAGCAAGAGGCACTACACAGTATTGGTTTGACCTCCGGTACAGTTACCCATACACAATTGTGCTCAAAACACAGCTGCAATATAGAACACGTCTGATTGACCCTTCAATATTCATGTTGAAATGTCAGCTTCATGACAACCTCGGAAACGAATTGCTGCCCAACACGGATAAAAGGACTATTTTACCCCCTTCAAACGGGTTGTTTTCTTTTTTAAACTAGAAAGAGTAATGTCGTTTAAACGATATCGTTATGATTAGAAACAGAGATAGCAATATCCCGTTAAAACAAGAAGGCTATGTCATCGACAGCCTTGCGCTTCCGTACCTAAGTACCAAGTAAGTGTTGACAGTGAAAAATATTGAGGGAATGGCGCAACCTAGACAACAGCGGTAGGTAACAACCTCAACATTTATCTACAGAAATAAATGAATATTTGGGCCATGGCGTATTCAATGGCCTATAAGGCAGGAAATACAAGCCGTTCCACCCCATCCCCGGAGATATGTTGCCTCTTTACAGAATGGCAAGTGGTAGTATTTTTGAAACGACACTACCGTCTTTGAGGGTGTGGCAACTCAAGGCTCACAAAGTTGTAGATTCGAGTCATTTTGAGAAAATGTTCAATTTGCCTCCCTGACCCCAAACTTGTATTCAGCAGTGGTACTGAGATAATCAATTAACGCTTTTCTTTTCTGGTGGAGGGGGTTCTCCCTCGAATGAATGTTGTACGTCCAAGTAATTTGTATACAACATCTGCCATTTGCTACGAAAACCTCTTTAAACAGACAATTTTTGACTGTATGTGCACCTACATATCGTGCCTGAGCAGTGGCGGCAAACCTTTGTGCCAGAAAGTGGGGATATGGGCCATTATGGGAAGATGACTTTCCCGGCCATGGAAATTTGAAGAGCGGTCGTGGAGACAGGGCATGGTGACACCATGCACAAAACACTGGATGCGTATCTGTAACATAGATTACATAAATGATAAATCTTATACCAGAATGGCTTGTTTATGGATTTTCTATCGTCCCTTTTAAGTTTATAGAATACATTTTGGTTGTTAGAAAGTCAACAATTCTTCCCAATCGCTTTAATTTTCTTCTCAAATAGCCCATCCCCCTAAACAGAAATAAAAACAAAAAAGAAAGGACATGTACCCCTATCCCGCTGGGATTCACACCCATATGCTAAGGCTGTGTTAATTAAACCTAAAAGATCTGAATTTGTCGAACATTCTTCATCTGGCTGGATTTCCAAGGAAACTAATCTCATTTAAAATTGACATGCATGCCAAGACTCCTTCAATTCTGTTGGACGTATGAGTTTTGTTTTCACGGCCAATTACAGTTTCGATGCGCGGCGCAGATATCCTAGAATTTTTGTGGGTAGCAAACTTCAATGTAGGCCTAACTTTCTTGAGCCACAGCATTTTCAATAACACTAGAGAATTTAAAAAGTCTCGTATACCGTATATAAACCGCATGCAGTTTCAAGAACTTTGCGATTGTGACGCATTAATAATATTAACTTACCTGCAACGAATCAAAACCAACATGTTTGGCCCAAATTAATTATCCACATCATCAATTAGTCTATAAAAATAAGTGCTTTAATCACCACGAAATGCTTACAATTCCTCTTTTGCAACCAGAATATCCGTGTATAGTTTAAACGTTGTCTGAGTACGTTTTATTAATAAAAGACTTAAGAAATGCCCCGAGTAGTCGCAAACTCGAAGCTGTCAACCTCACTACACGTAGTAGCCATATTTTGCTGTAAATCCACTATACACTGATGATCTTATTCACTGTCTGAAACAGGCCAGCTGCATTGATAGCTGTCAGAGAGAAGTGGTAGTTGGTATAGGGAACCAGCGGGGAGACATGCATACCAGTCTCCATGGTCTCCACCCACTGCATAATATCACTACCTCCTGGGATGGTGCCAAGGGATACTTCGTACACCAAGGAGGAAGAGGAGGGGTTGGAGAACAAGCCATCCCAGGCAAGATCGACTTTTCCGTCACCCAACCAGGAAAATCTTATCAGGCTTGGAGCTGTTGGTTGGAAAACAAGTTTAAAATTTGGGGGTGAGTTTGACAGTGGGATTACACATTGTGGGGGAAATGCGTGGTTCACAATTTGGTCTGTCTTGGAAGGCTACCTTGGCACGGCAATACTCCAACTTTGCATTAACAGTTGAGGGCGCATTGGCAAGTGAAAGGTTTTTTGTTTGAAGTTGTTGCATTTCAACCCTTCTCAGCGAAATTTAACATCAAAAACAATGATACCGATGATTATTCTCAGGTTTTTTCGAGCTAGGACATCTTATTAAACACCAAATCCATGTCGGCAAACAGTTGAACCCTTTACCTCCTCCGACAGGCTTGGAAGACTCTACGGTGAAGTTGCCAGCAACAGCCTGGCTAATTAGACCAGCATAATTGACGGCTCTGACTGACAAACTAAAGGTGGCGTCGTCAACCAAGCTGAGGCCTGACCAATCAAGATTGGTCTCTGATGTGGATCCGCAAGTCCTCCAGGACGTGATGGTACTGGGTCCTCTAAGTTGGCACTGGCCAAAGAAGAGAGTTTCAGGGAAAGATGATCAGCTACTGATTTATTACCAGCAAAGTTTGCATCTCTAACCTGCTTCTTGTACAATTGTTTACGCTCACCAACAGCTTACTGAAGAATCCTTGGAAAGCTCAGAGTTTATGTATACCTGGGAAATATGTTATGATCGCATAGATTTGCAAAATGCAAGATCAAACAACATACATGCACACAGAGGCACATTAAGGTATCCATGTCTTTGAGTGATTTTTCCAGTCAGAATTTTTAAGCGCATATTGGAGGTTTTACTTTGGTTCGCTGCCATGCAGACTGATTCAGCAAAGGTAACATTAGATAAAGTTTACTCACCCTCTGAGGAAAATGTACTATCCCATCTTAACCACAGGCAAATATGTATTTTTTCCAGATTGGGAAGGTATTCCTGATTTGTGATTTCATTTGTAGGGGTGGAGGTTCATCAGCATCTTTTGCACGTACCTCATAGGACTGAATTCCAAATGAATCCCTAAATCCATCCCAAGACACTTTGAGGGAGTCTGTCTGTGACTGGTACCCATCTCGTGTTTCGTACTGAGTCTCTGATACAGTCTTCACTTTGACGACGGCTTCTGATGCAATGGGGGGCACTGTCACTACGGTGACCCCGTCGGATGATTTCCATGACGACTTGTCGGCGTGATTGTAGCATGTGACAGTAACGTACAGGCGCTGGCCTTCAACAATACTCTGGAATAGACTGATGGTGACGGTAGAAGAGTCATCGGGCGATTGTGTTCTTGGCAGGATGTCTTCAATTCCAGGCTTTGATCCTTGAGAAACAGCAGGAAATATAAATGAGTTTTTGATGTCTAGCAAGAAACACTGAAAAGAGATTTCAATGTGTCAGTTGTCCACTCTCATTTCAGATGCTTTCCCGTCGATAAGGCCCAACATCAGATGGAGGGTCGTTCATAAGAGGTGTGACCTCATCAGACTTACTCTGGCATAGCAAATATATGTTGCGTCGGATTGTAATTCACTAACACACATAACTTGAGGGGTGACAGATATGAGGAATGTCTACCTACCCACTGCCCATGTACAATGGTCAATTCCACTTTCGGCATCGGACGCTGACCAACTGAAGGTCAGAGCAGAATCTTCTGCACTGAAGTCAATATCTGTTAAGAGAGAACAAGATCCATCTTCACAATCAAGCCTCTTATGACGTGTTGAAATAAGTTGTGGTTGAAGGTGGGATTAATGATCCTGATAAGAGCATAACGAACATGACAAGAAAAAAGAATTATATATAATTATATATATATATATATATAATTAACATCTCCCCAACGCAAAAATACATCTTGAAAAAAAGAAAAAAGAACATGATACATGAAGGAAATTAATTTGTGTTTTGACATGGGAGTTTACGTTGTCATATCTATATCGATCAACAGTAAATGACGCATCTAACTTCAAACAAATTACTTCATCACTGACTTTCTATTTCATAATCCATCACAAGTGCGTGGTGCACAATCTGCAAAATTTATCATCGAAGTTGTTAGTACCAATTTTTACAGGCCTAAAAATTATCATAAATTTATAAATCATGAAATTAGTTCAGATTTTGCATACCCTGTGCACCTGCACCGTCAGTAACAAAATGAATTGTGGGCGGTGTTAGGTCAATCAGTATTGGATCTGAAGTTGCTATGGCAACGAGTTCAGCAGCATTTCTGGCCATCACGGTGACATAGACATAGGAGCCGTGCGGCATTCTCAGATCAGTATTGATAGCATCTGTCTGTGTACCCACTGATCTGAAGCTTTGCAGCTGAGTTCCGCCTGTCATAGTTCCTGATGAGTAGACATATTAAAATCAATGAGTCTTTTATTTCCCTTTTTTCTTTTTCCCCTTCTGGTCATATATTTACACGATAATACCCTAATACGTTGGTAGGAATATGAACCAATCATTAAATTCTTTCTTCTTCAAAAACACAGCTGAAAAGTCTCAAAACTCTGGTTAAAGAAAACAGAAGAGCATGGTACAAGACAATGACCAACCGATGGCCCAGCTGTAGTCCACTATAGGGCTCTCTACGTCAAAGAAAAGCCACTTGGCATGGAGAGACGACCAACTGTCAATGAACTGGGTATGAACTTCCACCGACCCATCACCAGTACTCGGTCCAGTAGTAATCTGCCTCACCTGTGGCATATATTAGGCACAGAAGAACGAAAAGGTATCTTCATCAAATTATATCATGGGTATTAGAGGGCTTTGTCGTGGTAAAAGTAAAAGAAACGAATTTGATTAAACACCTTGATGAAAACAGGCTGACTGACAACTGACAACAGCAAGTGAGCGTTAGAGCAGGGGAAAATACAGTTACGGCATTGCTCTCTGTTTTAATTAATGACATCCGTAACCTGAACTTGGACGTGCACTTAAACATTTGCAGAACGAATACTTTAAAAGAATTACTATATCTGACATCATCTCAGACTATTCTAGGCGTCATATATTCCAACCTCAAGAAATTTCCTGTAATGACTGTGATTTGCTCACCTGAATGTTATCTAGCAGAATTCCATTAGACTGACCCAAAGATGAAATTTTCAAAGTTGAAACATCCTCACTGGCTGTGAAGTAAAACCTGTGCTGATGCCATGTGATTGAGCTTAGACTCTGATCTGAGTGACCATGTGCTGGCCGGTCATACAGCATGAAGACACGATTTAATCCAGGTGCCTCAACCTGACCTTCCTGATTCAGCAAGGGATTGTGGGACGGTACAACATGACTTGCAAAAATCACCACCTGGTAGTGGCTGCCCTCAGTTGTGTTAAATTGTTGGGAGATGGAGCCGTGAAGAGACAAGAAATAATGACCGTCCTGGACAATGTTTTTGTCAGAGGTGATCACAGACAACTGGCTGTCAGGTCCTTTATCCCACTGCACCGGAGGTAGACCCTGTGCACCACTGGTCATCATTGCGGCATTGTATGGCTTTTCATTAGTAGTTAATATGCTGGCAGAAGTAGAATAATTGTTAGACGCACTAACATTGTCAGATTCTGCAGACGATAACTCCATCGACGAAGCCGTAGGCGGTTCAAAAGTCAATGGATTGTTTGTTGTATTTGTTGTATCAGGAGTATCCATATCTAAAGGGAAAGAAAAAAAGGTTTAAACTAATTTTTTCGAGACCTAAGCAGTGGCTAGAATGTATTATACAAGTGCCTTGTGCTCTAAGTCTTCAATGGCAACATTTTTCAAATTATAGAGTCCTTTCAATTTATAATTTGTCTTGTGTAACAATATTAATAGATTTCAGCTAAAATATTCAAATTAGCTGTAATAATTTACCTGTATCACCAATTCCCTGTATCTTTTCAAAGGACGGGTTCTGGATCAAATTATCCCCCAAAAGGACGTGTTCTAGTGGCTCAGGGGGAGTGGTGTCCACCACAAATCCGTCTGAAGCAACCGCCACAGACTGTAGGTTAGCTGCATCGAAAGCTGAGATCTTGGAGTAGTACCGAACACCTGAGAAAACAGAACTTAAGGAGTTCAATGTTCCTGTTTCATTCTCCCTTGGAAATACAACCGGTCATCAATCATTTGCAAATCCTCTTGTTTTACTGAGTTGAATTGATTTGTCTCAACCTGCTTGAGTCCCCGGTGCTCATACATTTATTATATTAATTGTACACAAAACTGCTATGGTGATATTGACGTGATTTGGTCAACTTTGCAATGGGTGATACAATTTATCGCAATGCGTAGAGGCTCTTAAACCAGAAATAAACGAACCAATAAAAAGTACTAATAACTGTAGCTCAAAACATCAAGTAAACACCCGTCCATGAACACTTTTTGGGGCTGATGTCAGCAGCACTCTTTGCAATTGCAGCTAAGTCTTTCATAAAAAAGAGTAGAATAGATTAAAACAATCTTCATAGGACTATTTACCATCTGTGAGAGGAAAAGCTAGAGTCTGTGAGGCAGACAGCTGAACTCCAACATCTATGCAGCGCAGGATACCATTATCTGCAGGGTTAGAGGTCTGTCCAACGCACCACTCATAGTGGTCTATGTAGGATTCAAGATCCACAAAGCCATGCCAGGAGGCTGAGATGACCGTGCTGGAGTTCTGGTACTCTACATCATGGAGATCTGAAGAAAAGGTGCAAGTTTATTTATGGATGCAACTGTAGCAAGGACATTCGGCAGTTGGAAGAGATTTTACAATGTAACATAAACAATGTGTTATATTGTAAAAAGGCCTCATTGATACGAGTATATCAATGACGTTTTTGTCTTCCATTACATGCCCCATACACTAAGCATATACCAATGGTAAAAATTAATATTTTGGGCCCAATTATCTGAAACGATAGACGTTTGTGAGAACACACATATTCATAAAACCGTCAAAATTACTGGAATACTTCATCACAAAAAACACTGAATGTCGAAGAACATTCATAGAGCTCTGCATGCGCTATACAGCGCTTAAAACAATGAGAGACTAACAGTCAACTGCCTACCCATTCCATCAAACACTAAGCCTGGGTCTGGTCTCCTGGTGTCTACCACAAAGCCATCACTGCTTTTCAGCGTGTGCAAACCAGCTTTGTTGAATGCCCGTACGTTGCCGTAGTAACGTAGTCCACTTTGCAGGTCCAGGCCAGTGAACTGGGCGAAAGACCCATTAGCTGAGAAGATGTGATCAGCAAACTGGAGAATATCTTCACCTGAGCAGGAAAAACATTCGTTTTTTCGGTTCTCTTATGGTTTCTCTGTCATTACGTTCGGTTGCACACAGTAATAAACAGCGCAGTGATAATGGACCGGTCCGAAAGGACTCTGAGAAGCAGCAAGCAGACCTCTTGGGCAGGTGCTGGAAGACCCCAGCTGCTGGTGATGTTCTCACCATCTGAACGGGTAAATCTATGTTGTAAGTATACTCAGCCCACCTCTTACATATGTACTTGGACACACCTGAAAGTGGTTGTATTCACCTCTTGGATAATTACAATTCATCTACGTGTGATCAACACATTACACCTCTCCCACAAAGGCAGATACGTAAGAGATAGTACTTACCGTCCTAATGGGTACTGACAAGCACCTAATCGTGAGTGTTTTCATTTTTTATGACAGGTATCGAGAGTCACTTTGGGGTGACTCTTCCCCCCCCCCCGCTGGAGTGGTACTAGTAAAAAGAGATAACTTACCTCCTGGATATGTGCTAAGAGATACCAGGTAGTGGGACATAGCATCATCCACGAACACTCCTTCCCATGAGATGAAGACCATGGTTGGATCTGTCAAGTAATCAGTGTCTTTGATGGCACCAGGGCTTGCAAGATCTTTGACCTTAAATGATAAACAACAATATTATTGTTATCATATCTCCACTATAAAGGTTACCCCTCAATGCTTACTAGTTGCTTGGGAGGAAAAATTCCCACGGTGAGACATCTGACTTTAAGAAACGCCCATATCACAAACAAAACTACTTTAAAAATTCGAACACAACTACACACTCGAACGTCTGAGAAACTGTAGTTTCTGTTTATGCATATATACTTGTCACTGCTGTGATCTGTAATGTACAAAACTGCTTGAAATAAAATTTGGCTTTATGGTTGCAATTCTGTCCTTTCATCCAGTCACACCTTGTTTAACCCATACCTTCAAAGTTGGATTTGAATAAAATAAGCTATATTATAGATGGGAATTCTCCCGATATTACAGCAGGCAGTGTTAGAACCACTCACCCGGGTGGTACGTTATGGAAATGTGTTAATACCTACTCTGCATTCTGTATTGGCAGACCACTTAATCGTAGTTAAGGAACAAATGATAAGATATTTGCTGTAGTTTTCACATTGTCTCAAGTGTTTTGACAATGCGTTTCACTTACCTTTGTGCCTCTTAATTTTGAGATTTTTGGTGGTGTAACATCAGGGGTGATGCCATCTGACCTGAACACAGCGTAGGTATTCATGTCATACCAGGCTCGGACGAACACGTGATACTTAACTCCCTTCTGCAGTTTGTGGTCTAATAAATAAATGCCCAGAAATACCTTGAGGTATCGCATACTTATAGAGCAGCTTAATTGATGCAAATGTATCTCTACTATCTTGCTATAATTCATTCAACAATGGGTAGAAAGTCAAATCATACTAGGAAAGTCTAATGATACGATTAGAACGAAGATCTCAAGGATTCAGTACAAAACAAAATGCAGAGGGGAAGCGAAGATTTACCCAAGAGAGAAGTAAACAAAGCAGAAATAAAGCAGTGAAAATTGCTAACGAATGAAAGCCTCTGGTGCATGACAATATCTCATTTCCCTACTGTGCGCATTTTTATCTCAATATTTAATAAATTCGTTCTAAATAAGATACGCAATAATTGTAGTATTGTTACTCGCTATCACAATGGCTTATTCACTTACGTGAAGGCGTTTGAGTAACTTTTAATTAAAACTGAAGAAGTACTGAAGACAAATTTAGCTAGGATCAAACGTCGGCCCTGTCATAGCAAAACAAAACAACTGTTTCAATTGAATATCAAATTAGGGTTACAACAAATGCTTTTGCAGATTTCATTACCTTCATCTAATGCTATGAATGTACGGTTATCCTGCCCAACATCAAACCAGACTCTGTCCTGCACTGGATCAAAAACTCCAACTGGATCTGATGAAAAGTCATCGCCGATGCTCCATTCAAGCCTGGAAGTGTTCAGTTAAAAAATCTTTTGAATAAAAAGTGGCACAGATATGTAGTTAGAGGTCCATGGCAAGTCTTTCTATTTGTCTCTGGAGGAACGAAATAATTGAGTATGTTCGTGATTGGCTCTTGCTACAACGCTGCAATTTTTAAGAACCAAAGTTCCTTTGCTTCATTTCAGATTTGGCATTACCACTAATCAACCCACAATATTCCCACTGACCATTTAATGTCCAGCCCTTTCTCCAGGGTGGTTCGCCAAACTGCAGCCGCCATGTAAAGGGTAGCAGTGTGGTCAATATCGCTTAAGCTGTTCACATCATCATGCATCAGATTCAGTACATCCAGGACCTCTATCTCAGTATTGGGATTACCTGGCGGCGTTGTAATTAACGTGACAAGACAATGAACAATCAGTAGAATAAAATGCAGATCACGATTTTATTTCATTGTTATCAAGATAGCAAAGTGTAATAAATCCTCAATAACATAGCGAATGATCAAATGACACTATTCTTAAAGTTTTCTTGTGTTGCATGATATAGCCTTTCTTTAAACAAAATATGAATGTTGTTGTTTACTATCTGCGTATAGATTAGGCGGTGGCACTGAACTGTACCATCCGTAGGGGGGGTAAGCAAAGGGTGAACCAACAACTCAGCAAATAGTCGTTTTCTTGTCAAGCAAAGAGGTGTGTCACCCACATATATAACACTTGGTGAGGTTAACTTGAAAATGTTTAATGTAATCTGTATTGTAGCCCATTCAATTTCTCAGCCTTTATAAGTAACTATAAAAAACTATTAACTTTATAAGTTAAAAACTATTCGGTGTTTTCAATATGAACAACTTGCAATCAAAAATGAGCTTACTGTCGCTTATGTTATTGCAACTCTGGCCCTGATCTGGAGCACATTGTTCATCGATGGCTGCGCACGTACAGTGACCCTCGCAAGTTGCAGCTGAGCAGCGTCGCAGCAAGACAAGGGCACCCTCACCGGGCGAAGTGGCAGAGGCCTCGAAAGTGGAATGATGGTGGTTGCTCAGCAGTCCAACCTTCGTTGGAAAAAGCGAAATTCATCTCATTTGTTCAGTTGTCCAGCATGAGTTTCTTTCTTGTCTGTATTATTAATGCGCTGACATATTTCCCGTCTAATTAACGGTGAACTTTACCCTCATTAAGCCCAATTCTTGTTAAAGCATCAACAAGAATTCCTTTCTGGCTCATTTTACGTTGAACGGAAACCAATAGAGAACAATATCTTGAATATATAATTTCCGTTGTTACTTACTTCTAAAAGACTTCTAAAAGAAGACAGTGCCCCCCAAAACCAGACTTTTCCACACAACATTGTCATTAGAACACAGTACAGATCAGTCACAAGTAACGGAGCGCATAATGGCAAAGGAGTTAAGCTTTGATAGCTTGGGATTTAAATTCAGACTGAAGGTCTTGTACTTGTTGGTCTGGTCTTGATCTTGTTGGGCCTTGTGATGGTCAGAAGAGGAATTGGTTACAACACTGCTAAAATACCCAATAACCTGACATTTCCTGGGGGACACGGAAGTCTCTGCTTTTGCAATGTGAATTACAGCTACCTACCCCATTAACGGCCCAGACGGAGATGTAAATATACGGAGGAGATAGACCTGTAATACTGCCCTCTATTGGTACAATAGCGGTCTGTGCAATGCCTTCATCCAATGCGATGCCGTCATTGCTGTGGTTGACTCGGACTGGCCCGTTCTAGGGAAAGAAAAATGTCATGAAGTTTATGTATGATAGCATTTACTATGTATAGGGCCTATCTGTGACAGTTTGAAGTCACTGCAAGATCAATAAACCTTTCCATTTTCCAAGGAGAAGCATCGGACAAACACGACCACTATTGAATTTATGATACATGAACTAAATTATGAATCCCTAGTTCGTGAAAGTGTTTTCGTTAAACGATCAAAAATTCCTGTTTGCAGAAACATAAGAAACTTGTGGTTTTGACGTTTCAGGAGGGCATAACGACCGTTGAACTGTATTATAAAACATTCCACAGTTTGGTTTTAAGATAGTTGGCATTCGAGAGGTTGGATAAACATACCGGAGTGAGTTCCGAACCACCGTAGGTGTGTCCGACGGATACCAAGTAGTGGCTAATACCAGAGTGCACATCCGCAAATCCCAGCCAGGCCAGGGCTAAGGAACCAGTGGAGGTGCTGGTGTCTTCCAGCCAGGTCATCCAACCAGAGTGGTAGCGTGGGGGAGTCAAGGTGGTAGACGGAATTTTGGTAGTCGTGTTTGCCGAGTAGGTTACATCACTTGTACGGCCAGTGCCATCAGGCTGCAATGGAGAGTGTGTATTTCAACAGTAGATTTATGTTGATGCAATACAGTTTTGTTCAAAAAGGGAGCTTATAAAACGCGTCCTCTCAGTCTTGGATCTTATCAACACCACGTATGGGCTGCTTGCTCAAACACTTTGGAATGCGGCAGCTTTTTTTGAGGGACATTTTGCACAAAATGTGCCTCGTGGAAGGAATTCTATTAACCAACAAATAGCTCTTTTTGTCACTGGTGAGTGGGGAAAGTGTACTTGCAAAAAGCGTGGAACCCACTGGTCTGATGACCTGTTATCTGAAAATATTGACAATAGCACAGATATTTATGAAGATGACTCACAATAACATTCCTCGAAAGTTTTCTCAGATTTCGTACAATATCTGAATAATCCCGACTGTCTTGCTAGAAGCAGCACCTAGTTGTTTGTCTCTGAAGTACTAGCATTAATCTATGGCATGGCTGCATGGCGACAATTTACTTTACATTCCACTGGTAAAGTAATGTCGGGGGATTTTCAGGTGTTGTACGTAAAAAACAAAATGAATGTTTCAACTTGTTTCATAAAATGGAAAAAATGCTTTTGTGACAAACGAAATGGCCAGTTATATCCTTTGTTTTGCCTTGAGGAGTGGATCATTTTGTCTGTCTGTTTATGAAATTATTCTTACAACTATACTCAAAAGCATTAATCCAGTATTAAAATGCAAATAGGTGACATAACCGTCGTAACCACATAACAACGGTAATTGACACAAACATACGGTGGTATTGGACTCAGTTGGGTTGGTGGTTTCAGCCGGCTGCGTAGGATCTATCCAGACGATATGATGACGTTTTAGGTCAGCAGCACTCTCGCTTGCCACAGCAAATGCCCCAACCGAAGGTGGGCTTCCATCAACCTGTAACAGAAATTATGCAATAAAATAAAAAAAACCTCCTTGTTGGCAAAAGAAAAGGATAACCGAGTGGTCGACGATGAAGGTAACAAGGGTTTTGGGGAGGGGGTTCTAAACGAATCTGCATTAAAAAGGGCACCGTCGATTTAGTCTTTAGAATGAGATATTCTGGCCAATCTACGGCCTTGTGAAAATTTGCCAAGCTAACAGACAGTGATTTGCATCTATTTCGAAAAGAAACAATTTCAACAATGACAAGACAAAAATGAATGTTTTCCACGACAAAAAGCTGCTAGCAGTATCGATCAAGTCAGCTACCTGAGTTTGGAAAAAAATAAAACCAAATCTAGTATTGTCGAATTTAAATCAAAGCATAATATCTAAACATATAGCTGGCCAATCAAAAAGCATTTTTTACGCTGCACAATGTTTCCGCCATTATTTTTCTGAAGTAAAGACAATCATTTACAAGAAGACATATTCATGAGTGTGTATTTATAGTGTAGGAGATCAATACTAGGCCTACATTACTCACCAGGAAAGGTTCCGTCTCAGCCTCCGTGCAGAGGCCAGCAAAGTTGCAAGCCACCACTGCTATGATGTAATGACTTCCTTCTTGTAATGTCAGATTAGTGAAAGTGTGGTCCAGCTCACTCCCGGCAATCTTAAAATTATCACACAGCAAAACGTTCTCTTTGCTTTACCAACTAAATACTTTAAATTATCTGAAATGCAAATGCAGTCCTATATACAAAAATGCAAGAAATATCAATTCAAATTATTAAAGATTAAAACTCTATAAAATTGAACGTTTTCTAATTCAGCAGTTATTCATTTTGAACATCAACTTTAATTAAACACACTAAATACATACTTTGATTGGAGGTATATTGATATCTCCACCGTGATGCGTTCTTACAGATATATATTGGTCTTTGATACCACTTTCGGGGTCACTGAACTTCCACGAAAAGTGAATCAGGTCATGCAGAAGCTGAAATAAAAGTGAAACAGATCCTTACAAGTCATAAAAACATAAACAACAGCAGCAAACACA
The DNA here is from genome assembly GCF_001949145.1 of Acanthaster planci. The sequence continues at coordinate 405,782 of NW_019091572.1, read as the reverse complement.
CATTGTAGTTTGGAAATATTGCTTGATAGGAGTCTGCTATTGTCAACAAATGTTTTGCGATGGTTTACTCAAGACAATGCAAAATAGGATTTGTGAATTGATGTTATTTTTACCCGGGTATTCCTGACAGCCACACCCTGCGTCTCATCAATAGCAGGTGCGTCCACCACGTCAGGGGGGCTAGAGTCCACGCGGAACCCATTAGATGTAGCCTCACTCCACATACCAAGTCTGTTATAGGCGCGCACAGTGATGAAGATATCAGTGTCTATTGACAGCTGGCCTGACACTGGCAGGAATATCACAGCATACTCTGACAGTTCAATGCGTGAAGAGGGGAGAATGTCCTCAGCTCCTGGTGTAGTGCCAGCGCGCCATTCGTAGTGGGAGAGGCCGGAGTGAGGGTCATGGAAGCCCCACCAGTGAGCTCGCAGATGAAGCCTTCACAGATGAATATGTTGTCAAACAAATTGAATACAAATTATTTCATCATATACCAGTGCAGTTTTACAAAAATACCTTCAATTAAAATTCAAGAAACTTTGTACAGCAAGGTTGGGATATACTGCTAAAAAGGCATTAGGATGTAACTCACAAAAGAATTACTCTGGTCTTAAAATCCATTCCCAATCGCATAAAATCGTTAAATAACAATAAAACGTTTTAAAACATCACACAACCTTGTCTGCGTCAGAAATATAATACAGCACGGTACAAGTAAAATCTAAGTACAACAAACCTGAGACTGGCTGTAATAAATTTGCACAGTACATCGATATAGAATGTATTTGACCATTAGTATCTTTATTAATTAATGTGATTTCCCTCACCTTGATGACTGGCAGCTGATGTCACCACCCCCTGGTCCACCATCATACACCCGCCCTGCCACTGGAGGCGAGTCATCTACAATGACTCCATCGGAAGTGACTGAAGTACAAAGGTCAGCAGCATTACAGGCCGTCACCGTTACATAGTAGGTTAGACCAGGCACAAGGTTAAGATTTTCAGCAACCACATCTGAGAGTGAATTGGATAACACCTTTAGAAGGCTTCGGAAGAATTTTACATGCAGTTAGTCAAAATCTACTAGACATTGATCCTTAACAATATGGGAAAATGTAATATTTCAAGTGTTACTGCTTTCATGGTTATACTTCGTTATGATGAAGAATATGTAAAAGAGACGACAAATATGATTTCCGGAAGTAAAACATCCTATAAACGTTGATGATTACAGCATTACCATTATCAAGGCCCACATGCTGTTCAGGCACAACATCGTCACACTCTGGACAAATCCCAGCTCTCCAGGAATATCCAACGATGGCACTGTGTGGGTCGTGAAACCCTTTCCAGAATGCCCTGATTACAGAGCGATCCTCCTGGAAGTCTTGGTCTCTGTGATTGGCCGGTACATAGGCCGAATCCCCGTCATAGACGTGGCCAGACACTGGAGGACTTGTGTCGACCGTAAAGGCACCATACGTCTCCAGCGTGATCAGACTTACAGTATTGATGGCCTGAAAAGAAGTAGGAATTAAACAGATCTTGAATATCTTGTTTGTTAACGCGTGTGCTCTTCCGTCATAATGATGTTTCAGACAGAAAATTTACAAGCTTACCTTTACAGAAATGAAATACGAGTGGCCTTCTTGGAGAGGCAGTTTTCGTGCAGGGTCACTGAACCCAGTCTCTGTACTCTCTCTAGTAAAACGCATGATGTCTGCATGACCTGGATGAGACCCAATGGCCCATTCGTAATATGCTATGCCACTCTCTTTGTCGGAGAACACATTCTTCCAACTGAAAGGGAAAAAGCCGGTGAAGAATGAGAAATATATATAATATTTTGCCATTTTGTTGCAATTTAATTGCTGCACTGTATTTGCCACCCTGGATAACTTTTTTAGATGTAGAGTGTAGCCCGTACCTAGTTATGCCTGAATTTGTTGAGCAGTATTCACTGTTACTTTGGAGAAGTGAATAATTGAGCCTAATATCTGCCAGTTTCGAAGACAACAGTATATGCCTAATAATATCAGCGGTCGCTGGGGATGTCAGACCAGCAAAGTCAGTCACTGAGCCTCTTTCCGACATTACCTGACAAAGATAGAAGTTGTAGACCGGATGAAACTGCCACCAATGTCCAAAGTGTGACCGTCATTAATGACAGGAGATGACGTATCAATGGTTAAGGAGTCGGATGTCACTTGGGATGACAGACCAACAAAGTCAGTCGCTGGTAGTAAAAATTATGGAGAAAATCATGAAAACAGTTCGGTAAGTTTAACAGAACTTTTAAAAAGCCATAAAATATGTTGAAATGTCTTTAACATCTGATTAGTTCTTGTTGATCAACAATTCATGACACAAAACCTATTTTGTCAGATTTGAAACCGTAAATATTTTAAACCTGTCCGTCGAGCATTTTGCAAAACGATTGAGAAACAAGGTGTAACACTTAGACCAAGGAAAGACACAAAATGTATATGGCTTGGCATGACAAATCAATGTTTACGTCTTCAAAAACGATGAAAGAACCTCAAAATATAAAACATCATCCGGAGAAACTGATTAATATATCATAATCACCCCTCACTGTCGCATAGTATGTATGTCCATTTTGCAGTCTTATGCTATGTACGATGACATTGTTTGCAATTCCAACACGAGCGAACTCTTTTACATCACTGCCACCCCGCATCGAACCTAAAGTAAAGAACCAATCATAAAATATGTGATTTTACAAAGTTTAAATGGATTCGGGTGCCGATATTCCATTGGAGCTGTATAAATATAAGAGGGAACATGGTCACCAATTTGTGCGCATACAGCTAATTGCCACTGTACCTAAGCTTTTGCCACTGTGCCACTGGCCTGTAAATTCAGCCCTGCCTGTAGTAAACTATGTGCTCTGTTCAATTTAATACAGAAGTTTGGGTAATACAAGTCATCTGTCCGTGAATGGGTACTCTTTGGACACAAATCCCTGTTTTATAGGGGTAACTACATCATTTTCTTTTCAGAAAGGCTGTTTAAGAAAATGCCAAGAAGGATTCCATTCAGATATGCTGGTATCCGGGTGCTCATAAAAATTCCTACAACCCGTGAGCTGATATGACTGGTCAACATTTGTCAGGTGTGGCAAGAGCTGAAAAGAAAAACCAAAGAGTTTGATTTGAGCAATTTGGTTTATTCATGGCAGACAGAAGTTGTCCCTACCAATGGCGTATTCGTAGTATTTAATTCCCGAGTGATGACGTGCCAAGCCGTGTTCTTCGATGTCGGTGAACGACTCCCACTGCAGCACCAACTCAGAGTTGGAACTCTGTCAGAGCAAATTTTATAAAACAAGGGCGGACTCAGGATATAAGAAAAACCTTCTGAACAAACTCCAAAAGATGGCACATCAATATTAAGTCAAAAGAATTTTTCTGCTAAATCTTTAGTCATGCCAATTGCAACGTTCAATATGAAACGAAATGCAAAGAACAACATTGGTTCACAAAAATATACACACAGCATAAATCAACTTTTTGTGTGTTTATGTGAAAACAGTCAGGAATTAACAAAAATAATAAAAATAATTACTTGATAGATTTGATGCTGATTCCAACCAATCCACACGGAGCCAGGTGTTGGTGGGGTCGTATCTACGACAACACCATCACTACAGCTGGACACAGCAGGCAACAGTTCATTCCAGAGCTCGTGCTCCAATGTAACTTCATCAGCATGGATGCAAATACGATAACGCCTCCCATGCAACAACGATAAGCTGGGCACATTGACAAACTCCTTGTCTACAAGATCATACAAACAGACATAAATTCTCGACAAATTTATTTCACATAATTGAAGTCGAAACTTGACTTGGCAAAGTTTGTATTCAAAGGGTAGGCAAACTCCTTGCTCTACAGATAGCAACCTTTGTCACAAACTTTGTTTGTCTTTCAGTCATTTTCTGAAACAACTTCTACCTGAGCCATATGTACACTTTTTAATTTTCAAGTGTGTGAAGTGAATGCTCAATTTACTTATTCCCCACTGTTAGATTTGACCTTTTGTTCAAATGCCCCTTAAAATCTCCAACAAGAAACTTCATCCTAGCCGATTAACGATTGACGTGGTTTAATGATCATTTATTTATTGGACTTTTGCAAATACAGGTACCTTGTGTTTCACCTCTAATACCTGTAACTAATGATATTTTCAAGATGTATAATTTTTGCGTTGGGGAGATGTTAATTATATATAACGGTTTGCCCGTACCCAACGTATATTAATAAGCACTGTATGCTCAGTGCTTGTCCGAGAGCTTGCAAAAAAAACCTTGCAAGCTTACTCGGGTGGGACTCGAACCCACGAACTCCTGCTTACTAGTGCAGA